>WWET01002214.1:170061-193183 GCA_011038615.1 Limnodynastes dumerilii
TTTAGGAGAGATGACCACCTAAGGTAAGTGCATACACGTAGGGGGTAATGTTAGTTAGGTTTACATATTTTTACACATGTAACACTTTATTAAAGAATTGTAGGGGTTAATGTCTGTGTAGTGTTTTATTTTTATTTTGACACGCACTGTAGACGCTGTGCTGCATGGCTACAAGTGTAGCCATGCTGTATACACAGAATTACAAGGATCACCTTTGCTGATCCTTGTAATTTAATGAGTACAGCATGGCTACACATTGCAGCCATGCAGCACTTTGGATTTTTTAACACAAAAACACATGCCTTTAATGAATTACAAACGGTCTATGTTTTTAATTGGAAAAAGTCAAGACCGCGATTTTTGGACCCGCGATAAAAAAATGACCAAATTTGTGTGATTTTTAGCTTAATGAATACACTTTGGCGATTTTTAAGCTAAAAATCACACGATTTTGTCAAAATCGAGTTTAATGAATAAGGCCCTAAGAACATAGTCTACCTGCTGGAGCGTCCTTGTGGCCTCCAATATATCGGCAGGACAATAAGACCACTAAAAGACTGTGTAAGGGAACATATTAGGAACATCAAAAATGGGTACGAATCACATAGCGTATCAAACCACTTCAGAGTCCACCACAACAATGACCCCAAAGGACTTAAATTCACGGGCATTGAAAAAAAAAAGAAGGAAACAAATTAATAAAGATGAAATCAAATGGATCTTTCTCCTCAAAACCATGGTACCTAGGGGATTAAATATAGATTTGGTAATTTAGGGGATTTTATAACACCCACTTTGAAACCAGTGCACAAACATACATTTGCACATAATTAACCTGGGTCCAAAACGGTCATTTCGTTACCCACTGTACTTCACTTACCTTATGTAATTGTTTATTTATACATTTGTATGGTTCTGTATTTTATTTATTTTTTATTTCATTCATTTTTTTTATTTCATTTATTTCATGTATTACTTTTTCCATCTTTTTCTAATCACCCCAACAAGCAATAATGTTGTACTCCACATCACTGTGCTATACTTAGTGTCAGGTTTCCCCCCTTCCGCTTCAGCCCAGCCCCCCCTATCAATCTATCCAGGTGCACCCACCCACCCACCTATAAAACCATATACTCCACAAGCCATACCACCTACTACCCCTGAGGAAGGCACTGAGTGCTGAAAAGTGTTGGGGCATCTACTAACATCACCCCAAACTCTCATGCTTTTATACAATTATTCACCACTTAATAAAGCCTAATACTTCCACTCCTAATTGCCCGTGACTCCATCAGCCGCTCCGATTCACCCGAGTCACCCGACCTCTGCTACTATTAGAACATTTGTGGACAATATAGGGCACACCTAGATTTGAGCGCTATCACCTTCTCAACTCATCTATTAACATAGAAAGCCTGCCATTACATTGCAAGCAGTAAGCAAATAAGCAAGAATAATATTTGATTGAAGGATGTGTTTCTTTAGATTTAGTGGAACATGTACACAGATTACAAACTAATGAATAAATAAAAAATACTACACTCAATTCCAATTTGCAGGACAGCTCATAGCCTCCATAGTTGTGCTAATGCATTTAAAATATATTTCTTTTACCACGGTGCATGATTTCCATGGGTTCTTTGGGTAGATATGAGTCTGTACTACAGGGAATGACAAAAACTATCTCATGTAAATGTTCGGTGGGTGAAACATTGTGGAAAATTGCAAAGCCATGGGCATTGGAAGTGAGCCAAATGACCTGCTTTGCAACATCCAAGTTGTTCACCAAGAGAGTGGCACTAAAATGTTAAGCTGCAATTTATATTCAGTTCAGTGCTGCTACACTACAGTGTGGTTAATGATAATATAAATTAGATATAGAGCCCAAAGCTAAAATATAATCTGGTTAGCATGCCTGACCAGTCATTAAATTGTCACTTGCCAAAAATAAATACCTCTATTAAATGATACTTTGCAGCTACATGTGCAGTATACATAACCCCAATAAGAAGGTCGCCTTTACTTCTCACCCTTAAGGAACTATAATGTCATAGAACTGATTACATGAAAAAGACTATGTTTCTTAGCAAAAAAAGCTTCATAAATTATTTATAAAACTCATAAGTAGTTTATATGCAAATTCATGGAATTAAAACATGTATGCCTAAGGCTTAGGTCACCAGACATGTGTGTAAAAATATAAACATAAAACCTTATAATGATATTTATTGATATTTGTGGTCATTTTCTAGTTTACCTGATTAAAATAACCTTTTATATCACAAATGTAAAAATGCAAAAAAGAAGACATAATATTTCAAATTAAAATATTGTGTTTTTTTAAATTAGTATTTTCTTACTTAAAATATGGACATGCACTTAACTCTCCCAGGATGCCCACATGAATTTAAACCTGAACAAAATATGAATTAGCAAGACCTATTCCTTTATTTTGCCGCAAATCAGGATGCCCTGCAAAAATTGTTAAGTGGATACATACTATAAAACCAGCACTGACAAAAATAGTCTTAAAACACTCCTGGGGCTAGATTTACTAAACTCGATTTCAAATCGTCATTTGAAATCGCTGGACATCGGCATATTTTTTTCATTTTAAATCGCTGAATTTACTATGCCAGATTTAAGTCTAGCGATTTCAAAACGACAGCGATGTCTGGCGATTTTTTAAGGGTTTATTCGCCGCTATTAAGATTGTAATCGCAGCAAATGAACCCTTTTAAAATTGCCAAACATCGTGGTTGCATGTGTAAAAAAACCCAAAATGACTGCTACGGCTACCAATGAACCCTTAGCGTGCTATGCCACCTAGTACTTTAAGGCAGAACATACCCTTGTATTCCAGGGCATGCTTTGCCTTATAGTACTCCAAGTGGCAGCATGCAAAGGGTTAATGGCATGCTGCCACAACCAGTGTCACCCGCTATCTAACACTACACTATTTTAAGTCCCTATGTTTCAATAAACACTGACCTGTCCCCCCTTTAATGCCTTAACGCTGTCCCTCCATCCTTATTACACACTGTGCCTGCCTACACATTACATACTGTCCCTCCATTAAGAATCAACAGTCTCCCTGCCTGCACATTACACACTGGCCCTCCATTAAGAATCAACAGTCTCCCTGCCTGCACATTACACACAGGCCCTCCGTTAAGAATCAACAGTCTCCCTGCCTTAACATTACACACTGGCCCTCTGCTAAGAATCAACAGCCTCCCTGCCTAAACAATACACACTGGCCCTCCATTAAGAATCAACAGTCTCCCTGCCTACACATTACACACAGGCCCTCCATTAAGAATCAACAGTCTCCCTGCCTATACATTACACACAGGCCCTCCGTTAAGAATCAACAGTCTCCCTGCCTAAACATTACACACTGGCCCTCCGCTAAGAATCAACAGTTTCCCTGCCTAAGCATTACACACTGGCCCTCCGCTAAGAATCAACAGTCTCCCTGTCTAAACATTACACACTGGCCCTCTAAGAATAAACAGTGTCCATTCCACAAAACCACAGCCCCAATTTAATATTATATAACCATTTATCCCCAATGTAACAATCATGTACTCACTGTTCTGCAGAGTTGCTTAGAGACCGGCTGGATGTTCTTCATCTTCTACATGCAGCTTCTCCTCCGGCCTGGTCCACGCTCCTCGGTGTCTTCCGGCGAATGATAGGCCTCATTACAGGGCTTATATTTATAGCCTTGTGGCACTGCTATACTAATAGTCCCAGAAATTTCTTATATTGAAGCAATGCAGTAATGTAGTGTCACTCTGTAGTTAATTGGAGCAGATGTAGCCTTCCATAGACTCCACATAGAATAGTTTACTTCAAAATTCATATAAACAAGCTAAAAACGCACAGAAATACAATTAAATACATTATATAAATCAAGGCACAGAGCCCAATAGATAATCATCCATACCCCAGTGTAAATTGGAATACAGTACCCTGTGCATATATGTGTGTGTGTGTGTGTGTGTATGCATTTGTATATATATATATATATATATATATATATATATATATAAATATATATATATATAATCCACCACCTAGGAATTCCAAATAATGTATGAGGATGGTATAAAGGCTTTACAGAATATCAATAGCGTTTTCTGCTTCTTATCCGTCAGTCCCGGTCCTTCCGAGATGGTTTCTCATAGACAGGAATAAACAGAAAAGAACCTTTCTGGTGCAGTATATTTCAATAAAAGGATCAAGTTTTAATAATAATAATTTTTCATCCTTAGTTTTACCTCTGGACTTCATCAGGGAGATATAAAAATACACCAAGGGGAGTGTATACACATTGGGCCTGATCCAGAGCTATGCTGGGTCGCTGTCCATAAGTACGGCCAGTGTAGCTCTGGTGCACTCCCTCGACACTCCCCCTGTGGCCAGCGTAATTACTCACTGTTACGCCGGCTGAAGGCTACTGTAACTTCTGCCAGCGTAACAGTGGGTAATTACGCCGGCTACATGGCCTCCCTAACCCAGTCCTCCCTTCCTAATTTCCCTCCCTCCCCCCACATACCTTCCATAACTACAGCGTCCCTTCGTCCGTAGCTACGCTGTAGTTACGGACGCCCAATCAAGGGCTCCCTGAAAAATTGATTACGTCGGGCAACATCTGCCTGACGCATGTGCAGAACAGCAGAAGTGCTGTTCTTACGCATATGGCCACCATACCTACGGCAGCGGCCGTAGGTCTAGATCAGCCCCATTGTTACACTTCACTTTAACAATGCGCCGTTGCCTATGGCCACTGCTGTGGGCTTGACCCCCAGGCCAAGATTTGCCAGCCAGCCTCTGATTGCAGAAGTAATTGACCATACAAATAAGGTATCAAATTAGGTATTCCTACAATATTTGGGCCCCACCAACAATTCATAACTCCTTGTACTTAGTTTGTACTGTTTGCATTAGAGGTACAAAATATTAAGTAAGCATGGAGCATAATGGAAACTAATAAAGCCTAATAAACTGTGTGTACATAACTATTTCTGAAAATAGACAGAGAAATCTGTAGAAACAACATGGTGTCTTTGGTATCCTGGTGTTTTTGCACTCTGTTGATTTGATTATGTAAAGGCTTGTTGACAAGTGCATTTTCACACTGTTTTGTGACAACTGACCTTATGACGTGTTTAAAGATTAGCAAATACTACTTTAACTGTTTACAATGATGTCCACAGAGCAGTTATGTGTCATATCTAGGGCAAGTATAAATCAGGAACGATGTAAAGTAAAATATTTAGTAATTGCCTCAAGAAGAAATATGCAAACTAATAAATTACATATTACTGAAAGGGGAAACATCTTAAGTTTCTGGTAATGGACAACTATTCTGACATTTTCTTTTAACTTTTGCTGGCTTGATACAGATTTTTCTGTTCTGACAATGATTATTCACTGTCAGGGTCCTTAGGATCCAAAATAATGATAGCCCCATTTCCATCATTTCCATAGTATTCTATTATTAAAAAGCAAGTTTTAGCAAAAGAAACAGCTTTTTTTTAATGAAATGCCATTATATTTTTATTGTTATCACAAACTTTTTCAGTATGTTTTCAAATAGTAAAAATTAGCATTTTCAGTAATTTCTGTATGTATATTAGCCTTAGGAAGCAATCGTTTTGTCTTTACTTGCATTTGCATATCCCCTTGTGCACTTTTTACTTATGATGAAGTTCTGAGTACTGAACTTGAACTAGAACAATGCGAGACAGTTTCCCACTTTGGTGGCTTTTTTAAATGCTTCCATCAATGATCTCGTTGGTTACTTTGCTTACGTAACCATGCTTGAATGTCCTGGATCTTGGGTTTCACTTTATTCATCTATGCAATCCTATACAGTTAGATTGTACATTGATTATAAATCTATGGTCTTAAATGTACTTTCAAACTGTTCCACTCTGAAACTCACAAGTGTAAAATCATTTTTTAGCCCACACATTTTTTAGGCTCTTTATCATACTTAATTGAAAAAGTAGTAAAACTGTAGAGCAATTCTTAGTGGACTCAGACTCTCTCACAAACACACACACACACATAAAATCACAGACACACACATATAAAAATTGGGTGCTCTAAATTGTGTTTTAACCATTGATTTGATTATTAGTGCCAACAATTTTGGACAAGGTAAAGAATTTATTTATTTTTTTAATATAGATTATCCATTTTTCTTTAAATTATAAGGGGGTGTGTCAGCACATACATAAAATGGAGGTTTAGTTTACAATATAACTATATTGCGTTAAGCTCACCTGCCCAACATCAAGGCATCTCCTGTAGCTGAGTCTCTATCCATTTGCTATATGTGTACTCAGGAAGTCCGCATTAAGACACTCCTGCCATTTGAAAGTGTGCTCTTCTGCCAGTGTGTAGTAGCCGTATTGGGGAGGCTCAAACTAGTAACAGTAACAAGAAAACATAAGGCCACATTTCTATTCAAATATATGAAATATGTGCAAGTGTATATATACATGGAAGACCATAAAGGACACATCTGTATCATTGTCAATATTATCACTGTGGTACTGTTTTGGTGGACCATACAATGCTTTGTTCGTGTCTGCATGCAGTATGTGTAAGTTGCTGGAAACCTCTCTACCAGTACTTTACACACATTGGGGTAGATCCTGAACTCCACTTGCAATCCGTTTTCCAGCGTAGCGTATTTACGCGTGCGTACCTTCTATACACACCCCTAGGCACGCCCCTTGAATGTACGTACTTTGACCGATTTCCGCTTTTCAAACCCTACCTTAGTTTTTGGCAGCGTAACCGCACTTGTCCGCACACGTACGTATAGGCAACGCGGACTTACGCAGCTAAGCACGCCTATACTGTACAATTTAAATGCAAACCTCCACCTACATAGCATAATTTAGGCGTACTTTTGACTCGCGTAAAATTGGCACGCCTCCACGTACGGATTTACTCAACTGATATGTGAATGGCCCATACGCACAGAATTAGTTATGTAGCGTATCATCTGTCGTGCACATGCGCAGTACACACAAAATTGCGATTTTACGTGTCCGCCAGGCGTAAATCCGCACAGAAGCATTGTTCTGTATCTGCGCCATTGAATGCAGCCAGCAATGCGGAGAGAGGTAAAAATGTATCTCTAAATTAAAAGGAAATGGGTAATGATCTTTATTATAGAGCATATAGAGATCTCTTTTAGTGGATAATTTAGTATAATTAAACAGATATAAAGAGCTTAATTATGTAAAATGTGTTCAGCGCTCAAAGTCAGACCTCCACATATAGAGCCTTATTCACTAAGGACGATATTTTACATAAAAATCGCATCGCGGGGCATCGCGGCCGATCGAGGCGATTTCCCCGCAAATTTTTTTTTTTTCGCCCGAATTCACTAAGCTGCGATTTTTTACAAACACACGCGATGCCCCGCGATGCCCCGCGATGCCCCGCGATGCCTTTAGGGCTTAATCGCGGTGATTTTAATGAAAAAATCACGCGATTAGCCCTTTAACTAATGGCGGCATATCGCGTGTATTAAAAAAATCCAAAGTTCTGCATGTCTGCAACGTGCAGGCATGCTGTAGTCATTGAATTACAAGGATCAGCAAAGGTGATCGTTGTAATTCTTTGGTTACAGCATGGATACAATTGTATCAATGCTGAACTGCGTGTCGCGTCTGTGTAAAAAAATAAATTAAAAAAAATTAATAAATAAATAAATAAACCCTTTAAAAATTAAATAAAGTGTTACATATGTAAATAAAATAGTCATCCTAGCTAACATTAACCCCTACGTGTATGCACTTACCTTAGGAGGTCATCTCTCCTAATCTAAGTGTCTAAAAAAAAGTGTGACATGTGTATAATAATAAAATAAACATTTTTAAACTCACCATTAGCTGTCCGCATCTTGAGAGCCTTCAATATTCCTTAATCTGAAGTCTTCTTGATTCTTTCGAAGTCTTCATCCCTGCAGAGGACGACGGCAGCTCCTCATTTTCTTCATTCTTTCTTCTTTCGATGTCTTCTGGGCTGGAGAGGACGATGACAGCTCCTCACCTTGATCGCGACGAATTCACACTAACCTCCCACCAGTAGGGGGCGCTGGTTACATTATGAAGATGAAGAAATTAGCAGTAGAGCTCTACTGTTAGAAGTCTCCTAAATTCCATATGCTAGAGGGAAGTGTCATGGGAGTGCACTCTTTAGGAACTTTGGGTCAAATGCAGACCTACTGGCGCCTTACGGGTGCCCGAGGTCATTATGACCATCATTGTAGTGAAGACTGCACGCCTCGTGCAAGCCTCCTGCACTCCCCGCTGTCGCTAGGAAATCTGGACACTTACGTGTCCAGATTCCTACCTTAACTTTTCTGATCGATTTTACATTATCGTAACGGGGCTTCCAGCGCCCCGTCCCCTAATTAGCATGTCTATCTCCGCCATCACAGACATTTTGTAATAGCTGGTGTATGTTACGGTGTCATAAGAAGGTTGTGCGCATGTGCACAACCTTCAACACAGGGGAATTACGTACGAGCTGTACATAATTCCACTGTCAGCCGTTCCTCAGGATCAGCTCCTTTGTGCTTACGGAAACTTAAGTCTGGATCAGGTCCAATATTATAATGAAGCATTCCATGTAATGTTTGAAATATATACTGATTGTTTCTGGGTTAGTCTGTTTTCCATGAGGAAAGACCGCATATACCCAATATACGTAATGAAACGATACCTAGATTACGTAAAATATTATTATCGGTAAAATAAGGACGTATGTGCAATACGTCCACTCTTGTGAATCCGGCCCGTAGTCTTTCATTTTTGGGCACTGTGTCAGTGTCTTTTGAACTATGTGTCCTCTAGATCACATCTGTGGAGCTTTGAAAGAGAACTTGGAACCCAATACCATCTGTAAAAAAATAACTAATTGTTCATTAAAACAATAAGACAAAGGGTGAAAGGACCCTGCTTCTAAACATTTTGCAAACATTAAAAGAACAGCGATTTGGTTGACGTGTATGAAATCATAATACATTGCCTTATATTTCAAGTCATAGGTTTTGTTGAATAGTGGATTGAAGGAAGGATTTGGCAAAACACTGTGATGTACAATGGTTTGTGAAATTATTAATTGACAACAGTTTCTTTACAGGACTGAAAAAAATCACTGATTTCTCTAGCGTTGGGCTCAGCTTCACCTGACATCACTTTCCCAATAATTTTTTAAGGGCACAGCAGAGTTGTGATATTCACCAAATACAGACTAGCTTAGCCCTCTATCTCATGATGGTCGCCCAGCTGCTAAATATCGGAGAGTAAGACTTCTGGTTCCGGATGCTGCTAGCAATGCCGTGAGAGAGCTCTGTGTCGGCCACAGTGGGACTCTGCCTCGGAAACCCCAGCAGACTGGAAAATACAGCATCCCCACTAAATAGAGGTAGTTAACCTGCCTCCTCCGCATGAAACACTATTTAGCCGCCCAAATGCCGGTAAAACAACAAAAAAGCAGGGCAGATAAAGGGTGTGCTAATTCTAAAATGGCGGACGCAGCAGGCTCAGCAGCAGGGCCGCCATCAGGGGGGGGGGAGCCATAATTATTGTCCTGAGCCCGGATCTGATGGGGGCCCGCTGATACTTACCTAGCTCTGTAGCAGCAGGATTTGGTGGTATCCTACCACAATACTTGCTGCTCAGCACTATTTAGTAGCCGGCCAATGCACAGGGAAGTTCTTCCCTGCACATTGGTCTGCCGGGCCCTGTCTCTATGTGACATCACCAATGATGTCACCTAGGGGGCGGGACCCCACGGCTGGGTTCAGGGACCCGCATTTGATGCTGACGGCCCTGCTCAGCAGCAGCAACCATGCTACATATGAACACTTCTCTGTCCCCACCAGATCTCTCCCCAACTTCCAGCCCTGATAGGAGGGAATCAATCTTATCATATGATGATATTGTCAAGGTCATTCAGGAAACTATAGCGTTCCCTGATGTAAGTACAAGATGACACCTTTACTCGTGCAATTCAAGTCAAGGAAGAGAGTTGCTACATCAGAACATTTTGTAGGTGAAACTTTCCAAGATGTATGCACATTGAAAGAAACAACAGCCCATTTAGAAAAAAAGAAATTCCAACAAATTAGATTATCTTGAAAACAGATCTAGGAGTGTGAAGAGCTAGCTATTGAAAGGACACACTGAATGGGAAACCTCAGACCTGACGGGGTGAATAGGCCCAAAGTGGTTATCTTCAGATGTTTGAATTACGCACATAAAGATATTATTTGGATTGCTTCCAGGAAAATCGATCAATTGTCTTGGGAAGGTCACTGTCTTCGGATTTTTCAGGACTATTCTGCAGAAGTGACAAAAGCCTACAAAGGTCTTTTCTCCACTATGGGCCAGATCCACTCCTCTGGGCACTCCCCTCGGTCATAATTTACTTGTTTTACATTTACCAAACCCTACCTTAACTTTTCCAATCGTAAGTACACTCGTACGTAATGGACTAACGTACGTAACGGCTTAACCCGGCCCATACTGTACGATTTAAATGCCTCCCTCCGCCCACAAAGCATATTTATGGGTGTTGTATGTGTAAAGATAATTTTCTATTCCTAATAGCGTAACATTTATATAATAACAATTCGCAAGTAAATTCGCACGCAATGCGAATTAATAGTAACGCACGCAATGCGAACCAATAATAACATACGCAATGTAATTCAATAGATACGTGTATGACAAAACAAGGAAAAACAGACGCAGGTTGTGTTCCAAAAATATTCACATCAGATTTACTTCAAATTAACAATCAAACATATGTTACAATAGCCAAAAATACATTAGATTCTTACCGGTGTATTCAGGGATCAGATCTGTCCACTCTCAAGGCTTCAATCCAGAACTCCTCTAACTGTCTGTTTCTAAGAGTCAGCTTTTTATTCATTCAAGAACAATGGAACTATGACATCATCACAGCTCATTGTTCATTGGAGGATCTCTTATCCCTGGTTTGGTCAATACGGATAAACCGAAATGTCATCGTTTAATTATAATGATAATAATAATAAATAAATAGATAAATAAGGATAACAGTAACTAAAGAAAGATGATGATAATAATAAATAATGATGACAATAAATAAATGATAATGATAATAATAAAATTAGTAGAAATATAATAATAATACAAAATGCACTGAAAATGTTACATACACCTTGCACAGTCTCAATCTCCATTTAGATTTTTGTCCCTACATATATATAACCCTATATGATCTATATATCATTTCTGATTTCCTCTCCCACTCTCCAGTCTCCAAACCTCATCCTCATCTCTATGTTCCTGTGGCCCAAACAGACAAATTTCAAGACTCAATAATAACCACAAGGAAAATTTAGAATATGCTGAAAACCATTCTAATTACTCAACTCTATTGGCCAACCATGGCTCCCTATTGGCTGATGACTCCCTCACTGCTATCAATAGACATCTCTACAAAGGGGAATTAATGTGTCCGTTAAACCAATAAGGCAGCCGTAAAAGCTCATGAGGAGGAAAATGTACTAAAAAAGGAGGGGTTGTCTATAGCAACCAATCAGAATCTTCTAATATGTGCTGGAAAATTAGATCACAATGGGATTGGTTGCTATGGGGAACACCTCCAGTTTTGCTTTATTGAACCTACACGTAGAAAATTAACACATTACAGGAAAATGCTTATATAGAACTCAGTTAATGATAGACATATAGAAATGTCCTGATTGATATGCTTTGAATGCTGACACTACTTTTTCTAGGACCGGTCGCCCGGTGAGGTGCATGCTGGATAGAGATGAGGACATGCTGATCACTGGTGGCCGACACCCATATTTGGGGCGCTATAAGGTACTTTTAGAAGCTAAAACTGAAATAAAGTGATTGAATAATTGTTATCAAGAAGACTAGCTTAAACTGAGCTGCTCGCAGGGTATTCATAAACACTGCTCCACACTTATACATAGACCGCCGACAACCTCACAGCTGCTATCACGCAGATGGGCCCGCTCAGCCCAGCCCCTAATATTGCATGGCTCCAACCAGTCCTGCCCATCTAAACTTAGGCTCCGCCTCCTCGGGACCAGTGCCTGTCACGTCCCGCCCCTACTGAGCACATCTTATTGTGTATTGACTGATACTGTATATTATGCAGCGGAGAAGTGACCGCATTAGATGTTTCCTATTATTCAAATGGAGGCAATTCTATGGACCTATCACATGCGGTATGTAGCATCA
This sequence comes from Limnodynastes dumerilii, assembly GCA_011038615.1. Lineage (NCBI taxonomy): Eukaryota > Metazoa > Chordata > Amphibia > Anura > Limnodynastidae > Limnodynastes > Limnodynastes dumerilii. Next base: position 182,367 of record WWET01002214.1, read on the forward strand.
TGTGACCTTGGAAATCATCATCAAAATTCCATTGACTATTTGAGAAATATCAATAACATGTTGGTAAATTTATTGATCATCAGTAGACTAAAAGTATCCAACCTAAACAAGAAGGGGAAAAATCTTCCATCGTCAATCCCGTTTTATATTTCTCCACCATTGATTTTCTCCTCTGATATGTGGAGATAGATCCCAGCTCTATCTCTCAGATCTTCACAGGACATACAGCTCTCCTCTACACTAACCAAATGCTCTGATTCCCAGTTTCAGGACTTCTCCTGGGCTGCACCCACTCTGTGGAATAACCTTCCTTGTCCATTAAGACTATCCTCTACTCTCCAAACTTTCAAGTACTCCCTTAAAGCTCCCTATTTCAGACAAGCTACCAAATTCCTCAACCTACTTCTAAACCTCCATCTATCCCTATTTACAACCACTTTGCTATCTAGATTTCCTTTGTTATATGAATAACCCTCATACTCTCCCTCTTTCTGTACTAAAATTGCCCGCAGTCCTGGAAGTAACACTGCTGTTGATCATACACAGCACTGAGCAATGTTACCATACACCCTGTCTCTCTCCATAGTAATATCCCCTCTGTCCTGGTAGTAACACTGCTGTGTGACTGATCATACACAGCACTAAGCACTGGTACTATACACACTGTCTCTCTCCATAGTAATATCCCCTCAGTCCTGGTAGTGCTCAGTGCTGTATGTGATCAGTCACACAGCTGTTACTACCAGGACTGAGGGGATATTACTATGGAGAGAGACAGGGTGTATGGTAACAGTGCACAGTGCTGTGTATGATCAGTCACATAGCAGTGTTACTACCAGGACTGAGGGGCTATTACTATGGGGAGAGACAGGTTGTATGGTAACAGTGCTCAGTGCGTATATGATCAGACAAACAGCTGTTAATGTTACCATATACCCTATCTCTTTCCATAGTAATATCTCCTCAGTCCTGGTAGTAACACTGATGTGTGACTGATCATACATAGCACTGAGCACTGTTACCATACACCTGACTGTTCAATTGTGTGATATATAGCGCTTCCCATTTATGTATCAATCCCCAATGTCCTATAGAGTGTAAGCTTGAGAGCAGGACCCTCTTACCTCCCAGCATTGTTATAATGATTGTTAAAATTGTAAAGTACTATGTAATATGATAGAGAGAGAGTCCTCTATCTCATGAAATCCCTTCTCACTTCGGAATCCCCTTTTATAAAATCTTTGTAGAAGCTTAGATATATCCAAGTGCTGTATTTAGACCATAAGTTAACAGAAACATTATGATAAATATATTCAGCCCGTTTAATATGTATTTAAATAGACCATTGTGATATTGACTCTATGCAAATAATTCACCTATGATAAATAGACATCGGATTATACGCACTATCAAAATGCCAAAATATGCATGCAAATATGCACTAAAAAAGGGCGAAATATGCACTTAATATGCACAATCAAAATACTATTTATTATTAGAATGAACGTTTATTTTCACAATATATTTATATATATATATTAATAATCAGTTGTAATTCTTGTGACAATATACAATGACATTGCAGCTATATGGGAAGCAGTACTCACATGTTGATCGATCTGGTATTTTTTTGATGAAGGTATTCGCTTGTCACAAACCTTGCAGAAAATCACAGTGCCATCAGTGGTAAATTGGCCTGTGTCATTTTTTATCCAAGATTCCATTAAAGTCTGGGTATTTCTTTTCACTGGCGGCATTATTGCAACAAAAATAAGATTTTCGTAGGTTAACAAACAGCGAGCAATTGAATGACAAACAATTGAATTGCGTGAAGCCGTACTCCCTTCCCCCCACGCGCGCCGTATCCCGCCAACGCTTTCACCTAGTGCGAGCCAGCAGATCAGGTTTAGTGTGCTTGCTGAGTGCGTGTGAGGCGCACGTCACTGGCTGCGGCTCGCCACCATTCCCGCGTAATACAACACGCCTAACACATTTAACTAGTTAAATAAGCACTGTCAATGAAAAAGTAAAAAGTACTAAAATATGCAATAAGGCTATAAAAATATATGCAAACATACAAATGCATATAATCTAATGATAAAACATCTACTATTCTGCAGGTTATGGACAGAACTTTATTCAGCATGGACAATGCTTACAAAATACCCAACATTAAAGGTACAGGCTGCGTCTGTAAGACCAATTTACCCTCTAATACGGCTTTTCGAGGCTTTGGAGCTCCTCAGGGAATGATGGTGGCTGAGGCTTGGATGACCGATGTCTCCCAAGTGTGTGGACTCCCACCCGAACACGTACGTTTTATCTTTTCTATAAAGATGAAGAAGTCAGCGGATTCTAGTCACAGTCTCCACAATAACACTGAAAGTATTTATTCACTGACAATATAACAATCAATAAATACTGATGCCATTATTATTGAGACTTAGTTTTCCTGGCAGTGCTAGACACACCCCTGGGTGGAGCTTTTCACAGGACACACCCCTTTAGCGGTACATGACACACACCTTTTCTCCCTAATATTCATTTGCAATAGTTGGCAACCATGGGTTAGCAAGAAAACCAAGTACTAATCATTAGAATATAAGAGACTAAAGGTGCATAATATGTTACTAACAGTATTTTCTGTTTAGAATGTTTGTAAAAGCACTATTCTCATATTAATAAATATCACAATACTGTAGGATAGGTGGTTTAAATTATTGTGCCATGCAGTGAAGCAATTCAGTATCTCTCCACCAGGGGGCAGATAATCTTCATGTATTTCTAAAAGTTAACTTGTTTTAACTTTTAGTTTTCTAACACCTTGAAATTAAATTAAAATAAATAACTCTTTGAAGATCTTTTTAAAAAAATGTTTAATATGCACAAAAAAGCAACAGCATAAAACTCAATAATCCATTGCAGATATTCAGATATTAGCTTTGACAAACTTGAACAGTTACCACTCATGCAGGCATTTAGCGTATGATCACAGGGTACTCAATGGCTCATAGAATTTGACGGCTGGGGTGAATGGATAATCTGTGTTCTAACCAATGATATTCTCACAGTCTATCTCATTTGCATGTACAGGTCAGGAAACTGAACATGTATAAAGAGGGGGATCAAACGCATTTTAAGCAGAAGCTGGAACATTTTAATGTGCACCGGTGCTGGGAGGAATGTATGAAGAACTCCAATTACCAGGCGAGGAAACTGGACATCGAGAAGTTTAATAGGTGATGAATAGTGTCATTATGCCAGAATGTATTGCATTGACCATGTCCAGGTATCCAGCAATGAATCATCTTTCTTGGAGCTGACATCACCTATTTAATTCACAGGATGAGTCATACACTCTCTCTGTAGGACATTGGTTGGTCGACCTCATCTCCATTGTCTGATCTCTGTAGGAAGCCAGTAGCTGCTAAATGTAAATGTAAACAAAGTTTTTATGATTTATGAAGCCCCATTCAACTTTCCCCAGCTGGTGGGCTTGCCATGTATGGCAGATTTTCCTTGCTTTTGGGAAAGGTTTAACTGGGTCAGTGGTATGTTACTTTACTTGTAACAATGATATTTCTGATTGTGCATAATTAGTGGGGAGGGATATAGTGCAAATGAATAGCAATGTTATGATGGCAGATTCCCCTGAGGGGGTATTAGTTGTAGGTTTATCTTCATGGCAGTTTCTTGTTACCACACTCAGGCTGCACCGTTGGAAGAAGAGGGGGATGGCGATTATCCCAACCAAGTTTGGAATCAGCTTCACCCTGTCCTTCCTTAACCAGGTTTACATTGCTTCGTTTTATGAGTAAAGTTACGAGTATTCTCATTTAAATGTGTATTATAATTTTTTGTCTGTACTTTTGGGTTATTTGTTGTGTTGTTTTGGTGGTGTGTTGTAGTTGTGTTTGTATAGGGACTTTATTCAGCAGAGTAAGGGTGAGGGGAATGTGGATGAGTAAGTCAATGTCGGCTGCTGAAAGTGATATATGTATTTTGTGTAGAGTATATATTAATCTATCCAGTAATTGCATTTCCTATGATGGCCGTAGGCAGGAGCCCTGGTCCACGTATACACAGACGGGTCTGTTCTACTGGTCCATGGAGGAACCGAAATGGGACAAGGTCTTCACACCAAGATGATTCAGGTTATAGAGATAAATATTTTATGGAAAAAACAAATAATATCTGAAAAATAATTGTTTGTACCATCAAACTCAATTTAATCAAGCAAAAGCATACTCCTAAATAAATATAAACTCTAATTGTTCATTAATATCCCTTGAATTGGTCATTTACATCTCAAAGGCTGCTAAAGTTTGGTGTAACAAGAAATGCGTGGGGATAGGGGAGGGGGGTAAAATTGGAATGAGTTTTTACTCCTACAGGCCCATTAAATAGGACTAGTCATTAATTCATAATTTAATAAATCATAACTTACCAGAACTAGCCTTCAGATTTGATTCCTGGGTGGCCACCCCTTTCTCCCACTACTAGATAAGTCCCTGCTCAGAAGTGTCATTGGGCTGGATCCAGACTTAAGTAAGTGCTTGAAATGAGTTACTCCTGGGCTAAACCATGTTGATTGCAGGGGAGTCATTTTTAATCTTTTTCACAGTATTAGAGTTGAGAGGTGATGTTTCCTATCCCAAGTCTAAATAACAGTGTGATAGTAACGCTGGTCAGTATCTGTGTAATAATATAATAGTATTAGAGATGAGAGGTGATGAATAACAGTGTAATAGTAACGCTGGTCAGTGTCTGTGCAGTAAGGATATCTCCCTGCATGCACAGAACACAGTTACCTTGCCTCCCATGGATCCAGCCCATTCCTCTTGCATGTGAATGGGGTTGGAATATGTTCCAGTCAGGTAGTGTGGAATTGTGCTCCTGCGCAGTAAAAACACATCTGCAATCTGATGGTGACCAGTAACAGTCAGAGTCCTGGATCTCACCAAAACACATTTGAAGGTTGACCATTCATGGAACAAGGATATCGTGAATGGAGAATGATTGCTCAGGTCCAGTCATTCGGAACAAATAGATTGTAGAGTGTTGGCTGCCTTGATGAATGAAGACACCATGTATTCACCAGTGGGGTGTCAGTGATTTTACTTTCTGTCCAATCACACTGAAGTTATACTATGCTTTGGAACATCACAAAAAAAACACAGGTTTACCAACCAGGGGCCAGATTTACTAATCTTGGTAAAGTGAAGATGTTGCCTATAGCAACCAATCAGATTCTAGCTCTCACTTTCTTTTTACATAATAGAGAATGTCAGCTAAAATCTGATTGGTTGCTACGGGCAACATCTCCACTTTACCAAACCCGCAGCTTAGTAAATCTGGCCCCTGGTCTTCATGTGTAGCCAACATTAAGGTCCGCATTCACAGTTACGTAGTTTTTGTCTTACGTAAGTTGTTTTAAGAATTGAGTTGCTACGCCTGCATAGTATCTTATTTACGCTATGTACGTACCATTTCTGTACATAGATTGTGCAAGCGCGGTCTAAAACATGGTACATAGATAGCATAAATAAGCTACGACACATGCGTAGTAGCTCAATTCTTAAAACAACGTACGGAAGACGAAATCTACGTAACTGTGAATCCGGACCTAAATGCTCAAATATATAACAATCTCCAGACCGGCTCTATAGATTCAGAAGGATTTTGACTTCTTTGGATGTAGGGATTTCCACAACTCCTGAAAGTAATAACTGATTCCGTGAACTCTCTTCCATTATATAGGTCGCCAGTAAAGCTTTGGGAATTCCGACGTCTAAAATACATATAAGTGAGACCAGCACCAACACTGTGCCCAACACTTCACCAACGGCGGCATCGGTCAGCTCGGACCTCAACGGGATGGCCATTTATGTAAGACCCTCCTAGGAGCTAGAGATTGCCGTTACAAATAGCTGTATGCCAAGAGGGAACTATTAGCAATAGCCTCAATTATCCGCACAATTTCCAAAATACCAAATGACATAAACCAACGTGTATGCGTCTCAGAGCCAGCCCTGTGACGGAAGATATTCTCTAAACGAATGTGGTTTGCTGGGCCGATGATTTGATTCCAACAGATCGGATCTCGGCACTGAAAAGGCTACCGCTTTCTGTATATGGCAGTCTGTAATAAGACAGCATGGATACTGCGAATGATCTGTATTCTAATGGTCCAATGACGACAAGTAGTATTTTCCCCTAACCCTAACCCACCACATCCTGCAGCCTAACCCCTCTTTGTAGCCTAACCCTAAGCTTTTCCTTTTATTAGCCCAACCATAATTGTCCCCTCTTTGCAGCCTAACCTTAACCCTTCCCTTCTAAACGTAACCCTCCCCTTCTTACCTTAACCGTCTCATTCCCGCAGCCTAACCTTAACTGTCCCGTCCAGGGAGAGAAAAGTTTGGCACTGGAAACGGTTGCCTTGTCGAAATAGGAACATTGTAAACCATTCCCAATAAACCATCCTTTATTCTCAAGATGTTGACACTGATACAGTTGTGATTAAGCTGCCAACAGTAGCAGTGTCAAAATTAGGGTTGCCGCAACGGCAGCTACATCTAATCTGAATTTAAACAATATTAGGTTAATCCATTCAATGTATTGGGGATATTACACATGCCTACATTTACTAAAAGTAAATTTACTTCACAAATTGTACACATTTCAAGACTCAAACATATTCCTATCTGATGGTTTAAGCCCTGAATATTAAACCACCAGCACTGTGCAATCATTTTAAAAACCATCAATTTCCTTGTTGGGTTTTGTTGACCTGTTCCTCAGGGGCGGGCAAAACGTACATTCGTTTCTCTAATTCCAGTAGCTACCAGGTTAAAAAAAAAGTCTGTGTGTCCCCATTGAGTTCCTAAATAAATATGATTCCACTTTCATAAAATAAATATATAGGGTTGTCCCATTCATAATTTAAATATATGTCTTTGAACCTCAATGGTGTGGCCATTTATGTAATGAGCGTGATGATGATGGGACTACAACACAACATGTATACCATAAAATAATTTAATATGCATCAACTAGCAAAAATGTGTTCTATGATTGACCAGAAAGACATTGTAGCTTGATCCTACCACTTTATTGCTATAGTGTATGTATTCTTTTTCCTGTGGCACAACTTTAATATTGTGTTATCATGTAGTAAGTCTAATTATTTCTCCGTGTGTTATCCACCTTTATAGAATGCTTGTCAGACACTACTGCAGAGACTGGAGCCTTTCAAAAAGTCCAATCCTAACGGGACCTGGGAGAGTTGGGTACGTTCATTGCCATCCTGTAATATTTCTAAAGCAAGCTGACATGTGGTCGATACATTATTCCAGCTTTTAATAACTTTAATTGTATTATTTTTAAATATTTTATATCAAATTTACAATTATACATTTAAAAATGTAAAAAAAAAATGTCATGTCCATAATCCAAATCCATCAAAAGAAACTGGTTAGAACACAAATATAGGCCCATATAGACCGCATTTACGCAATCTACGTAAGAAAAAGATACGTAGATTACGTAAAAAAATTATTACGCATGCGCAGATGTAAAAATTGCTAAACACCGGACGTATATATTATATGTCCGGTACTCTGAATATGGGCCATAATCTTTATGTCTGAGTTGTTGTGGTATTTGTCATCATGGTGACAGAATAATGACAAGATTTCTGGATTTCAGGTAATTGCTGGATTTCTGTAACGCTGAGGTCTTCGTAAATTTGTGATTGGACTCTATAAGGCTGTGACTTCTTTAGAGTGATTTGGATTATGGCCATACATTCATTTTTCATGATTAGGGGCTGAATCCAGACTTAAGAAGGAGCTTTAAATTAAGAGAGTAAAATTATTCCTGGGATAAACCATGTTGATTGTAGGGGAGTCATATTTCATCTGTTGCTAACAGTATTAGAGTTGAGAGGTGATGTTTCATATCCCAAGTCTAAATAACAGTGTGATAGTAAAGCTGGTCAGTATGTGTGTGCAGTTAGTAATTCAAAGATATATCCCTGCATGCAATGAATAAAATTAACTTGACTCCCCCTGAAATCAACATGGTTTTGCCCAGGTGTAACCTTCCTCTCTTAATTACAAGCTCCTTCTTAAGTCTGAATCTAGCCCTAGATGTATAGTTAAAGCACTTCTTAACAGATTGGATAATAGGTTTATATCTATATGCGTTTTATGAGCAAATTAATGCATGAGTTTATGTATATATATTTTAATTATAATTAGGTAACATGATAGTGCTACTGTTATTCATTTGGTGATTTATCGTGTTATGTAGTGGAAAAATATATTAGAATCTTAGTTACACAAAATGGTGGTTGCTCAAATCAATTTATAGGCTAATAAACAGATCACAGTTGCCAAAATTTGGGCATTGCTTCTGGAATCCCAGGAAAGCAAGCAAATTTCCCGGATCTGAGCTTGAGGCAGTGATTTAATGCAAGGATGGGCGGAACTTGATATCAAGACCAACCCTATCCTTTGTAAACCTGTGAATGACAGCTTTGATTAAGCAGGGGGCGGGGATTCAGGTGTGATTTGCATAAAACACACCCTCCAGTCCTATCAATATACTGCCGTTAAACACAACTTTATTTTCACAATATTTTTTACCCAAATCAGCTTGGCCAAAGGGAAAGAAATAATATTTCTCTGTGTTCTTATAATATTCACACGCCTGTCCTGTTTTCTCTTTCAGATCAGAGCTGCTTATGAGGACAGAGTGAGCCTATCAACCACAGGATTCTATAAGTATGACACAGCCTGGTCACCACTTATAGGAGGAGAGGGGATAGTTTTTACGTGTAGTTTGGCAAAATTACATTTTTATTGTTTGAGATTTGGGTCCAGTTGGCATTATGGAAAGAATTTGTAGATATTTTGGTTATTTAAAGGTAGACATGGAACTGAGAGACAGGGCTGGTATCCAGCGAGCATTCCTAAGTATGTCTTACATTAATTACGCTCATTAACAGATACTTTTTCAGTAATTCTGCTGCCCATATATACTGGGTTTGGATTAAGGGAATAATGTATATGATATAGGAATATTTGCAATTAATTAGACTACTACAGTTATGCCCAGAAAAGTTAGGGTAGGGTTTGGTCGGCGTAAAACGGCAAAAGTAAATAAGAGCAAAGGGAGTGCCTAGGGGTGAGCTTCGTAGGTATGCTGGCGTAAATACGCTACACACAAAGGCTTATCATTTGCGTAGGTCTGGATCTGGGCCGATATGTCTGCAAATACAATTGGGTGCTTCAAACAAACAATATACAGGCGCCATCTTGTGGTATCAAAATATATTGCTGGTAAAGAAACACTCCACCCAGCGCTATGTAATAAGAAATGACATCAAGCCAGAATTATGCAGAGCTGTTTATAGTGAATAGAAATAATCATTAGAAATGTGTTTTTGAAAAGATGCTAATAGCTAGTAAAAGCAGAAAGAAACAGGACTGGCTCTCACACATTATACCAGGACTGACTCTCACACATTATACCAGGACTGTCTCTCACACACTATATGAGGACTGGCTCTCACACATTATGCCAGGACTGGCTCTCACACATTATACCAGGACTGTCTCTCACACATTATACCAGGACTGGCTCTCACACATTATACCAGGACTGGCTCTCACACACTATACCAGGACTGGCTCTCACACAATATACCAGGACTGGCTCTCATACATTATATCAGGACTGGCTCTCACACAATATACCAGGACTGGCTCTTACATGTTATGTTTTTCCTTTTAAGGATTGATGGGATTGGCTATGACCCTGAAACGAATAAGGGAAATCCAAGTAATTACTTCAGCTATGGCGTGGCTTGTTCTGAGGTTGAGATCGACTGTTTAACTGGTGACCATAAGGTAGAAGCCCCAGCAATCACATGACGTCTCTATAATGTGTGATTAATGCAGATCATGAGGACAATGCGTCCTCAATTATGTGTAATAATAATAACAACATTATAGTATTAGAGAGGAGAGGTGATGTCTCCTACTGCAAGTATAAATAACAGTGTAATAGTAACGCTGGTCAGTGTCTATGTAATAAATATAAATATATGCATCTAAATATAGAACTATATATATATATATAAACATTTGTGTGTCCTGACTTCTGACAGACAAGTGCAGGGAAATTCAATGAAGTACAGATGTCTGGGGAGAGGAAACGCCTATACTGTAAACTGACTAAGAAGGAACGCCCACTTGTCAATTAATCCCCGCCCCCTGTCATAAGTGTCATTTCTCTTTTGTCTGGATAGCTTAGTATGCCCTCTGATTGGTTAAAAATCTGAATCCTGGAGCCAGCCCACTGTCTGTAGGGACTATTGTATGATTTCACTTGAAAGGGGAGACTTCTATGTATCCAATGTTCTTTGTCTTTTATCAGAACCTCCGCACAGATATAGTAATGGATGTTGGCAGAAGTCTCAACCCAGCCATAGATATAGGACAGGTGAGTGACGCAGGATATTGTGATCCTAGAATCCCGTTCTGGTCACAGTGGATCTCATGGGACTGAACTCTTCCTTGTTCAGGTGGAAGGTGCGTTTGTACAAGGAATCGGACTATTCACCTTGGAAGAGTTAAAATATTCCCCGGACGGCGTCCTGTACACACGAGGTCCCGGGATGTACAAGATCCCGGCCTTCGGAGACATTCCAGCTGAATTTAACGTATCGCTCCTGCGTGACTGTCCAAACAGCAAAGCCATCTATTCATCCAAGGTACAGGGACATTTGATAAATAAATTAATAAATA
>WWET01002214.1:227660-260883 GCA_011038615.1 Limnodynastes dumerilii
TGTTGGATTCTATATAAGCGGTGGGAGTCCACACACTGATTTTCGGCTGTCTCTATTTCGAATGGCAGCCATTTTAGATTTTTTTTATATGAATGGGTAATTGGGCCGATCAGCATACTCACCCATGCACCCACCACAGACCAGCCACTGACTTTTAGGAAGGGAGAATTAGGGTCAGGCTGCGGGGAGGGGAGTCTTAGGGTCAGGCTGCGGAGATGGGAGTTTTAGGGTCAAGCTATGGGAGGGGAGTCTTAGGGTTAGTCTGCAGGAAGGGGAGTGTTAGGGTCAGGCTGTGGGGAAGGAAGACTTAGGGTTAGGCTGCAGGAAAGGGAGTGTTAGGGTTAGGCTGCAGGGAAGGGAGTCTTAGGGTTAGGCTGCGGGGAAGGGTTAGGATAATGGAAGGTGAGGGATAGGGTTAGTGTAAGAATATGCATAAGGTTTGGGGAAATAGAGAGCGATGTTTACCTGTCTCCTGAATTTTCTCAGGAGCTCCATCTTCGCAAATGGGGTGTCAAAAATGGCCCTTTTAAAAAAGGGCCGTTCTTAGTAATAACCCACAACCACGAACAGTATTATAAAGACAGTAACATAAGATTTCTAAATCAATACGTCTAAAACAGGCACAATAAACAGGAAGGACGTCCCTGCACATTAACCCACTGTGAATCATAACTGTGCGCCGGATTCAGGCTTAATCACGCTCCTAAAAACACGCTGGACTTGGGCATATGTGCGTTTATTACCATTCTGCGTATGTGTGCGGCAGATGTTACGCATAAGAACTCACTGCGCACGGATTTGAACTCCACGCCTAAGGACGTCCGTAAGAAGGGTGTGGCAGCACTGTATACTCTAAGGATGATAGTGGGCTGGGTGGGGCATTTAAATTGGACAATATGGGCGGGGTTAGGCACTTAAGTTCTTACCTTCGCATACGTTCGGAGAGGTAAGAAAGCCCTATGGTGGCGGAAGTCAGCTAATATCCGCACGAACGAGGGGCGTGTCATGGTAGCCACTATTTCTGCGAATCCGCAGGTACTTACTTCCTACTTAAGGCCCGTGTGCAGAGTACCGGACGTTTAACATAGACGTCCGGTGTTTAGCGATTTTTGCTACTGTGCATGCGTAGTCATTTTTTAACGTAATCTACGTATTTTTCTTACGTAGATTGCGTAAATGCGTAAATCTACGCAATCTACGCAAAAGAAAAAGACACGTAGATCACGTTAAAAAATGACTACGCATGCGCAGTAGCAAAAATCGCTAAACACTGGACGTATATATTATACGTCCGGTACTCTGAATACGGGCTTAAGTCTGAATCAGGCTCTGTAGGTCCCTGGTGCTCTCCCTATATGCAAGGTGCGTATGCCGATGAATTGCACACACTATGCACCAGTGACGTCAATGCCTGAGGGTCAGTGTTTGAGTTTAGGGACCGGATCCAAATCTGAGAACGTCAGGCCACTTACGCATGCAAGATGCATGCGCCTCCAGATGTAACTGTAGAAATGGGCTGTGCCTGCCCGCTAAAGTGGGCGGGGAGAAGAACGCTAGTTGTACAATGTGGGAGGAGGCTCCCATATTTGTGCGGATCAGCGGTTGTACGGACCGGTGATCCGCACGATGGACTTAAGGCAGACTTATGACAGCGTAAGCACAAGAGAGGGGAGTGACAGGGGGCGTGCACTTCCCTCTTTCTATTGGACGGACAGAACCCAGACGTACGGAAGACGTGCTGGGGTCTGGATTCGGTCGTAGGTCCTTTTGTAGGGATTGTAAGAGGTCCCAACATATTAGTTGCCCACAGCGTCCTACTGAGCCTGATCCAGATCTTAGTGCTAATGTGAATGCGTTATGTGGAGTACGGGGACACAGCAGTTCAGCGCAACGCAGGTACACGGCCAAATACGTTTTTGCAAGAGTAGCGCTGTACAGTGTAATGCTGACTGTAAATGTAGGTTCTGATTATTGTTATCACTTTAATTAAAATTTGAATAAAAAATAATATTGGAATTTTTTATATATTTTGTAGCGCTGTATATATAAGAGGTCAAGGAGGGAAGCCATAGATTCCTGCAAGGGGGCAGGGCTTATTGACTCAATTGCTGTCCCTATCAATCACTACTGTCATCTGTAGTGTTTTTAGGGGCTGGGCGGGGCTTGATGACATCATCAAGTCCCACCCATTCCTAGTAACGCTAAGGATTACAATAGACATTGGGCCTGATCCAGACCTACGCCTGCGAGCGTAGCGTATGATCGCCCGGGCGTATAAACTTTCACGCCCATGACACTCCCATTGATTGTACCTACTTACGGCGGCTGAACCCTACCCTAACTTTTTCCAGCGTCCGTACGCATTTTCGGCCCGATACGCTGGTCGTACGGGGCTTAGCACGCCCATACTGTACAATTTAAATGGCTATCCCCGCTCTGTGTAGTAACTCGAGCGTCCGAACTATCATCGTACAAAACGCACGACCCTTGGGCGAAAAATACGCTCAAAATACGCTCGCTGTACACTCATGTCCTTGGGACGACTGGAAGTTGTCATACTGCACATGCGCTGTGCGTTTTTTCCCCCGGTTTTACGCTCCCGACCGGCGTACGATCGCTCGCGGGCGTAGGTCTGGATCAGGCCCATTGACAGGAGGTCGGGACTTGCAGGGGATGTGCCGGCACACCTGGGTTACCAGGAGAACTGCCCAAATTTCACGAGTCTCCCTGATTTTCCGGGAGAGTTGGCAACCCTGATAGATAACTCATACTCCAGCAGCGTTTCACCAAATATACAAATATATCAATGCATTTACCACATGAAATTCCGCAGTTCGAATTGCGTTCGGGTCTGTATGGGCCGTAATTACATGCTCTTCTGTTCTGCGCACTCATAAGTCATGCCAAAACACGTCAGGCCGGCTGGCGTCCGCTCACCTCTGGATCCAGCGCACTGACTAACCCTGTGTAAGGAAAATTTATGGTATCTCCATTCTTGAAGTCGGTACAATGATATTATACTGCAGCTTCCAGAACCTTCTCTGTGTGATGTATAATGTTTTATCCAGTCCATTAGCAGCTTATATATTAACCTTTATGGAACTATACCACAGAGGGTTGGGAATGACATGTGATTATCGCCATTCCATACAGAAGGGTTTATGCATTATTAACCTAAAACATTACTGGCCTCCTTTATTATGTGTAGTTTATTACCTCTAGAAGATCGATATTACAGCCTAAACACTGCTTTAGCATATTGTGTTCTTTCAAGCTGCTATTAATGACTTGTATTCTGGACTACTATGGCAACCACAGTCAGTTGATATAATATGTAGTGCAGGGTTGCCGACTCTTCTGTAATATCTGGGGGACTCCCGAAATTGGGGCAGTTCTCCTGTTATCCCGGGAGGCCCACCTTGATTTCCATCATAAAGTCTTGGACAGGGTGCGGAATAGCTTTATAGAGCTTAATAGCGTAATTTGCATAAATTCTGGTTCTGGATCCGGTTCTTTGTTCATAGAACACACCCGCATTTCCGGAGCACGCATGCGCCCTCCTAAGGCTTTCAGCACGGACCTGGATCCTCGTAATTTAATAATGTTAGTGCGGCCACAGGGGGTATGAGAAGTACAGCACCGCTAAGAATTACCATCTACTTGTATCACTATGCTTATTACTCTGTGCTGCTGGTTCTTCCGGAACCCTCTATATTAAATATCATGGTTCCATAATAAAAGTGGAGCTGCATCAAATATTAACGATCCTTACTATAAGAATATACACAACACTAGAACCTAATGAGGATCATTTTACTGTTAATTTACTTTTAGAAGATGGTGACTCTGGGCTTCTAGCTATCAGTGCTCCCTCTATATGATTTTGATAACACACCATGCCAACATGTGGTAAGACAGAGAGTCACTGGACAGGGAGGATCCTGGTTATACGTTAAATCAAACTGAATAATTCAGAGAAAGGAATTAAATTACTTATAAAGGGGTGGTGAAACGCACAGGTTAATTCTTTCCCTTTTCACACCTTATAGGGGCCCAAAGACAAATGAGAAATGTTATGCTACCCTATTTGCCGGAATTGAACAATGTGCTAAACATCTTTTGTGCCTTTGCCAGAAGATAATTCAATTAACCATAAAGTGCCTGCAGTAACGCGTTTCTCCACTAGTCACATCTCTTCTAGCCAGTAATCACTGCAGAGATTAATCACACTAGGTTGTGGCCTAACTTCATTACATAGTAAATACTTGTCTACTCGTCCCTGTAGTGACAGAGGACAATTCTGTTGACCCTGAGTCAAAGGTTCTGACATAGAACTGCTAAATGTCAGGGGTTGTGAAACCACAAGTTCCAGCATGCTTTGCCAGGTATTAGCTATGCCCATGCTGTTGGAACATGCTGGGAGTTGCAGTTTCACAACACTTGGATTGCAGAGGCTAGCCTAGGTCACAGTATATGGGTCACTATCTAAATTTACCTGATAACTGTAAAATCAGGGCAGTTACTAGGGTTGATGCAGTCCAGGGCAAATAAAAAAAATTAGCCCCCACCCTTCATTGGGATGCAGTTCCATTTTCGACATACAGGCAGCTAAAAGCTTATTTTCTGCTGCTTCTATTTTGAAAATATTACTAATTAGACAAAATTTTCTTTAATAAATGGGTGAGTATGCCGAATTTATTTTTTGGCATACTTACCTATTCATTAATTCGAAAACCGCCGCTGCCGACCCACCAGAGCACCGCTACACCAAGGTGAGTATTGCAGGGAAGTCTAGGGGGGGTATTAGGGTCAGGCTGCAGAGAGGGGAGTCTTAGGGTCATGCCGCGGGGAAGGGAGTCTTAGGGTTAGGCTGTGGGGAAGGGAGTCTTAGGCTTAGGCTGCGGGGAAGGGACGGGAGAGGGAGGAAGTCTTTGGGCTAGGTTGCGGGGATGGGAGTTCTTAAAAGGGCCGTTCTAAGCAGAGACCCCCCTTTTTTTATTATACTGTTAAAAAAAAACAAAAAACAATAAAAATGCCCTGTAAAACTCCCCCTTGGTACACCATTGGTTAAAATGATACTAATGTTGCTGGATAAAAAGTCAATGACATTTAGCATTAGCCTCTTTGTGCAACTTTCGTTTTATAGCGTACAATAACTGCTTTAAGATGTAACAAAAATATCAAAATCATGGTAAAACGCGTGATGTTGTTTTGTCATTGTAGTTAAACGTGTGCTGGATTTCCTTATCACTAGTCTATTGGTCTAAGCTTCTGGCGCTGCCCTTGTCATTTTGAAAACCCAAGTCATGTAGATTGTAATCTCTTGTGGGCAGACCCCTCTCTCTATTAAATGGTCTTCCATCTTCTCCAGTCTCATCGCTGCCCCCTCTGGGTTGATACTGGAATTGTTTTGTACTTTTGGCTTCCTGTCACCTTTGTGCTATCACTCGCACTCCCTCTGTATGCTGTGTTTATGTTTACTTAATGTTCATGTTTTATGCATGTCTTGTGCATTACCTGTATGGCGCTGCAGACCCTTTGTGGCGCCTTATAAATAAATGTTAATAATAAAATAGTAATAATGTATTCCCTAGTACTCAATGTATTCCATGGTAGCTGTTATTGCTGAACTAATTTACCAACTATGTGGCACAGAAAACAGTAATTCAGAACAAAGGAAACCAATAATGTTTCCTAAAATTACTTATTTATTATGCCTTATCTTGCTTGATGTCTGTAACCAATCCTAATCTGTGTAATGTAATCTGCTGTAACATTGGACAAGTGTGTACATGGATTGGGTGTTGTATCTGCTGTAACATTGGATAGTGTGTATCATGGATTGTGTGCTGTATCTGCCATTGATTTATTGGATTATGTAAAAGGTCTGGTCGGGATTTAGATCTGAATAGGATTGGACAAGTGTGTAGCCAGTATTACAGAATATCTTGTAAGTAAATAAACGTAGCTTATATTGAAACAATGGGGCTTTAACAGTCTCATTGAGCACTGAGGACATAGAAACATTTTGGGGAATTTATAGCTTTTTTCCACCCAGGTTTACAAGACTACAAGTACTCAGTAGGTAACAGACGCAGATGCGTCCTACGGATCATGTGTAATCACAGACAAACACTTGGAATAAAATAAAGATGAATAATAACGACACGGAGCACATGGTTTGAAGCATATATTTATAAAATAAGTTATATACTTACAAGGTGAAAATACCATCCCTGCCCAGCCTTGTCTGAACAACTACAAGTTTATAAACTCTTCTAATAGCAGGATAAATTAGACAGCCATTTTAAGTGGACGCAGACATGTACTGAGAACAGACTTCTATAAAAAGGCAGAACAATCATGACACGAATACCAATTCACATAACTGCGGAATGAGCCGTGAAGCACAGTGATAACACTAAGGACTAATGAAGTCAGAGTCTGCATTCTTAGAAACATTGGTTCATCTTACAAAATGGCCGCCACAACAATTAGTACACACACAGGAAATTCCATACAAGGGAGGTGGAGTCATTTGAGCCAATGATTGGCTCATTATCCAACAGTTACAGAATATAATTTTTTTTTGTCTTTATTTTTTATATCTAATATTGAGACAAACTCCCCATTCAACCCCGTCATCCACTTACATTTCAGTTTGATAGATCTGTTAATTTACATCATAAAATCTTTTTTTTTAACTTAAAATAGGAATCCAGTGAAAAATTATTTGTGATGACATTTTTGTATTATTTTGCACTCTGCCCCTTATGCATCGGTCGAAGCTGCATTCCGTGCATTCAATTTTACATGGGGCGGTTGTGTAAAATTTAAATCAGGATTCGTAATGAGCAGCGTGGCTTTGGAATACTGTTAACTGCTCTTTGCTCACTCACATCTTCCCGCTCCATCCCACAAAACAGTGTCTGTGTACCACACTGACTTAATCCCCACCCCCAGAGAGATTTTAAAAAGGAAATACAGACTTGCGGGAATCCCGTTTAAAAGTTACTGAACTCTATTGTAAGAAGTTTGCCATAAGACTTTTCCCATACGCATCAATTCTCCAGTATTATTACACATTCCTCTCATGAGTCAATATTACTCAAAAAGGAAAAAAAAAGGGGACATATAGTCTAAAATATCATTAAAAGATCTATGTCAGAAGAGATTTCACCATCACAGACTGTAAATCAGATACAAACGTTCCTAAACACCATAAAACTATCGAAACTCCAATGGACCAACTTGCATAACACATGATAGGGAGACAATACATTGAGGTATTGGTAAAGCAAGAATAATATATATACGGTTGATACATCACATCAGGTCATTTGAAGCGCTTTATTCCCTTTTTTGCTTTCTCTCTTTAGAATATATGTCAGCACAAAAAGAAAACGGAATTAGCTTCTGGTTATCGTGTTAATAAAAGCTCAAACATTTTTAGCCTCTTGATGTAGGAATATTTCTAGAAATCAACACGCCGCAGCTGGCTAACTTCATGGTTTTAACTTAAAGTAGACTCCTCCGGTCTGAGGGTCTGAATTGCTACTCGATCATCTTTCTTTTGGACGGTGGAACAAGGTGGCACGGTAGGTCATTGGGAAGCTCGTGACCTTCTAATTTCACCTTAATTAAGTGATTGGCTAAAGCAAACTCCTCATCGTCCAGCAAACCGTCTTTGTCAATGTCCGCCAATTTCCAAATCTTTCCAAGCACCGTGTTCGGTAGCTTGGATTTCACCATCTCCCTCTTGGCGTTGGCACCGGTAACTTTCCCGTTGACGGGTGATAGGGTGTAGAAGATTTCATCGTACATGGGCTTATCTCTGGCCACCACCCAGTCAGCGTCGTCGATGCCTTCTCCCGCTCCTTCACCGTAACCGTGTCCAAATGGGCCATTCTGGGTACCCTCAAACGCACCACCTTTCACCATCTGGACTGGTTTCTGAGTTTCTTCCTGTCTCACCAGTACCATCAAGTGAGCAATGTCATTGGCCAGCATATCGTCCACGGTCTCCAGAAGCTTGCACTTTAGCGGCTGAAACTTGTTAAAATCCTGGGACTGTAAAAGGTCCTGAATGGAAGACAAATAAGTTGCTAAGATAAGATCAACACTTAGACATGTTTTATCTGTACATATTCACTTTTCCATAGGTTATGTTGAGTTGATAAAGCAATAGAAACACGCTAAATATGCCAATTAAGGTACTTCTAAATATACAGTTTTGTCATACATAGAAGGAAAAGAAGGAGAAGAAGAAGGAGGAGGAGAAGACAAAGAAGGAAAAGAAAAAGAAAAAGGAGAAGAAAAGAAAAAGGAGGAGGAGAAGACAAAGAAGGAAAAGAAAAAGAAAAAGAAAAAGAAAAAGGAAAAGAAAAAGGAAGAGAAAAAGAAAAAGGAGAAGGAAAAGAAAAAGGAAGAGAAAAAGAAAAAGGAGAAGGAAAAGAAAAAGGAAAAGAAAAAGAAAAAAGGAGAATTAAAAGAAAAAGAAAAAGGAAAAGAAAAAGAAAAAGGAAAAGAAAAAGGAGAAGGAGAAGGAGGAGAAAAAGAAGAAGAGAAAAAGAAGAAGGGAAAGGGGAAAGGAGAAAATAAATTATGTGTAATTAAGTGATTGGTACTTAAAGAATTACAGGAAGACTTGGTCTAAATTGCACAGAGCTCATTATGACTTCTGACAATTGACAGTCGCTTAGGAGCCAAAATATATATCTTTGAAAAAAGAAATGCAGTGAAACGCGTTGTGTCACTATACTTTACAGTTGGATTCCTTAATTGTTTCAGTTGTTGAAACGCTTTTCTTCAAATTATTTCATTTTAATGGTGGCGACTTATTGATATTATCCCAGGCATTTTAGTTGGAGAATGAAAATGTAGTCTTTATGTAACATTTATAACTCTCAATACCTTGTCCTGTGGACACTACTGTAAGCAGTTCTCCATAGCTACAAAGAGATATATAGGAGACTTGAACAACAATACAAAAATCATTATATTCATCTCATTATGCAGAATTGAGAATTTTTTTATACAATGTGTGAATATTGCAAAGTGTCCTGATAGCTATACGAGTAACGTAATTACCTGACATTATCATCAGTGCACTGGAATTGATGTAGTACTAGCAGTGGCCATCAGATGGTGATAGCGAGCACTCTGTCTCTAGAATGTCCGCTGCTGTCTCTATAATGGCTGCTGTTACACTATATATCACAGGATTTATAGCGGTTACTATACAATATAAATGTATGTTTAGAATTCCTTGATTTTTTTTGTATATATTATGTGTACGGAAAATGTCTGGAAAACCCCTATGAAAAGGTCATTACCGAACGAGTGTTTATGAAGTGTGACAGGTCACGTTACACATTATGTGAAAGTGGTTAATGGAATTATAATGGGAGACAGGAAGCAAAAATGCTAAATATAATAATACTTCCACTGCTGCACTGTTCTTCATACTGCAATATATGTCAGCATACATTGTGATCCTTATTTAGAGTTAGGAGCATAGGCAACACAGGCGCTTGCAATGCAAGAGATATACATTGTAAAATTGTATATAAGACCCATCTATAAAGGCCTATTGAGCATTTAGATTAGGGCAGGAGCGTCAAGGCAGGCACTGGCCCTGATATTTGGTTTCCCCTTTCCTCTGGACATGTGGATGGGTCTGCAACTTGTACTGCTCCAAAAGTAACCAAAGGAACAGTGGTTATTTCAAAGGATTCTGGGAACTATGTCACGGCACAGTCTGTGATCTCTTACATAGTAAGGTTCGTCTGGTGGCAAGATTCCCCTGAGCTTACCTGATTACGTTTATGTAAAATACCGGGACAACTGCTGTGAGGACAGGTTATTATCAGTCTATTAATGTGGTGCATACTTGGCACTGAACCCAGGGCACAGGTGGTTCAGCTACTCAGAAATGCAGAGGAAAAGTCTACTCTGTGTGTGTTTACTGTACCTGCATCTTCTTCAGGTTGGGGAAGTCTCCCGGCGAGATCTGGTGCTCCCGTTCAATGCGGGCGTAGATCTCCCCAAGACTGGCGATCAGCTCCTTTTTCTTATTGTCTTTGCCAAACACGGCTGGCATCTCCTTCTTCAGGGAGCTGATGATATACGCGTGGACCTGTGGGAAAGACAAAAAACTGTGAGCTCCTGTTTAAAATTTACAGACCATCAGGCAACATTTAGGAAAATGGTCACACACGCAGCGATTGTGACAAACAAATACCAGATTTTTTTTCTAATGTTAACGATAATTATATGACAGAAGTCCGAATTCACATTTACGTAGTTTTTGTCTTACGTACGTTGGCCCAGATCCAGAACAACGCTTGTGAGCGAATTTACACGTGGCGGAGATGTAAAATCACCTTTTGGTAAGTGCTGCGCATGCGCACCATAGAAAATATGCTCAGTAATGTAGCGTAATTGTGAACGTATGGGTCATTCATGTATGTGTCACGTAAATACTTACGTGTGGGCGTGCCAATTTTACGTGAGTCCACAATACGTCTAAAATACGTTAAGTAGGCGGGGGTTTGTATTTAAAGTGTACGGTATGGGCGTGCTTAGCTGCATAAATACGTGTTGCCCATACGTACATGTGCGGATCACTGCGGTTACGTTGGCAAAAGTTAAGGTAGGGTTTGTATGCGTATCTTGACAAAATACGTACATTCAAGGGGTGTGTTTAGGGGAGTGTATAGAACTTGCGCACACGAAAATACGCTACGCGAATAAACGTAGTTCTGGATCTACCCCATTGTTTTAAATTGAGCTACTACACATGCGTAGTTATTTAGGCAATCTACATACAGAAATGGTATAAAATGCCACAGAATCATAAATTAAATGACCAAAAAAAACCAAAACTATTTTTTTTTTTTTTTACCAGAAATTGGTAAACTTGTACATTACTGCACTAATTGTGCATGTAAAAGATTGGGATAAACGGTCCGGCATTAATGTCACAGATAAGTGGATTCTGACATTAAATCATTGTAAACAGGTGACAATTATGTTAAACATCGGATAGGATTCATGTGGAGAGGACGGGACCCCAGTGGGGGGGATGATTGTTCTAAAGTTCTAGCGAGTTGGAACTTTTAGGGAAACAGGACAACATCCAACTGCTTTAACGTTCCGGTGGATAAAAGCAATAATCTCGTTTATATCTCTGTATGAAAATATATATTGCAGTTTATACCTTACACTGAAAGCCCAGGCATTGATCATTAATAATAAGTCATTAATCACAGACATATAAAAAATGTTTATAAATCATTTTAGATGAAATATTAATCAGTAAACACCTGATTGATCATTGTGCAGTTATCTCTGCTTTAATAATATGTGTTGTTTATTTAAATGTGTCCTGGTGACTGCAGAGAGAGTGTTATAGACTACGTTCAATGTGATCACTTCTTTGTATGGCACTGCGTAAATTCTTTAAAATGGTAAGGGGGCAGGGACTGATGATAAATATTCTCTGTACAGCCCTGTTGAATCGGTGGCATTCTGTAAATAATGATGATGATTAGACGCATTAATTGCCCCATGAAGCAATATTTTCACAATCTTCAAAGGCCGAATCAGACCCTCCCAACATGACCCATTCCACCAGGTACAAAATACTCAGCTCCTGAGCTTCCAACAGTTACTATGGTAACCACCTGTGATGGCGATCAGTTAATTCATTAACACCAGGTGAGCTCAGGAGCTGAGTATTGTGTACCTGGTGGAATATGGGAAGAATGAATGGGTCATGTGACTGTCAACTGCTGTCATATTCTACCTTTCCCTAGAACAAAGTGTGGCTTAATCTCCTGCGCAGTGGGTAGGAACCAGACATTCGTGTTTTGTTCATCTTCTGCGCAGTTCAGTTGGATTTCGCTTTTCCATACTGCACATGCTCAGAGCAGAGCGTGGATTCGTGCTAATAGATAGTAATGTGTTCCCACCCCTCCACACAAGAGCAACAGAGGGGGCCTGATTTCACAAGGGGGCGTTCCTTCTTAGTCATGTGACAGTATAGGCATTCCCTCTCTGTATAAGACAGAGGGAGGGGCCCAAGTTCACAAGGGGGCGTTCCCTCTTAGTCATGTGACAGTATAAGCTTTCCCTCTCTCTGTATAAGACAGAGGGAGGGGTCCCGAGTTCACAGGATGGCGTTCCCTCTTAGTCATGTGACAGTATAGGTCAGGCCTGGCCAACCTGTGGCTCTCCAGGTGTTGTGAAGCTACAACTCCCAGTATGCTCTGTCAGCTATCAGCTATGCTTATACAGTCAAAGCATGCTGGGAGTTGCAGTTTCACAACACCTGGAGAGCCACAGGTTGGCCAGGCCTGGTATAGGTGTTCCCTCCTTCTGCGCTCCCAACCAGACATGCGTAGCTCTTGCAATAGAAAACTTTCCATGTGAGCAAGAAGGGCTACAATGTGAAGGAACTAATATCTCGACGATGCGGCCCTTTAAAGCTTTTTCTCCAAGATCCGATTGCACAGAAATCTGGATCTCGCCCTATATTACATTATAAGCTCCCCTGAAAATATTGTCAAAGCATTTTCCTACTGCTTGACACAAAAAAAAAAAATCATACAATTTCCTTTGACCGTTCAACCCCAGAACTGTATTACAAGGATAAAACCTCACCACACACAGGAAATACCAGACACGAATTACAGCTCAATACAAATACCCAAACGGAGCAGTCACATAGGGGAGAGCTTCCATCGCATACTGGTTATAATTAGAAATCTAAAACTCATTGAAAGTCAATTTCTCCAGGGCTGGAGGACACCGAAGCATTAACTTTCTGGATGCCTGGTTTGCTGAACACAATGAAACTATTCTGATGCTCTCTTAGGCCTGTATTCAGAATACCGGACGTATAACATATATACCAATCAGATTCTAGCTCTCACTTTCTTTTTACATACTAGAGAATGTCAGCTAGAATCTGATTGGTTGCTATGGGCAACATCTCTACTTTTCCAAACCCGCAGCTTATTAAATTTGGCCCTAAGGCCCGTATTCAGAGTACCGGACGTATAACATATACGTCTGGTGTTTAGCGATTTTTACCACTGCGCATGCGTGGTAATTTTTTAAAGTACTCTATGTATCTTTTTCGTACGTAGATTGCGTAAATGCAGTCTGAAAGACCACATTTACGCAATCTATGTAAGAAAAGGATACGTAGATTACGTTAAAAAATGACTACGCATGCGCAGTGGTAAAAATCGCTAAACACCGGACGTATATGTTATACATCCGGTACTCTGAATACGGGCCTTAGGGCCAAATTTACTAAGCTGCTGGTTTGTAAAAGTGGACATGCTGCCCATAGCAACCAATCAGAGTCTAGCTGACATTCTCTAGTATGTAAAAAGAAAGTGAGAGCTAGAATCTGGCTGGTTGCTATGGGCAACATCTCCACTTTACCAAACTCGCAGCTTAGTAAATCTGGCTCTTATAATTCAAACAGGAATGAATCATCCCAAAAGCTTTGCAAACATGAAGAATGTCTGTCATCGAGTTTATTGATTTATGGGCTGATCATTATCGACTGGATACAAAATTGCGCATGACAGGGTAGTTACGCACTCATACGCATAAGGACTCCATACATGCATTCAGCACATGTGCGAACATGGCGTTACACATTGGAACGCAACATGAGCGATTTAGAATTACGCACAGTAACCCATTTAACGTACAACTTGTCATGTGACTTGTGTCATGTGACTTTAGTTGCCACTGCAAACTACACATGATACTAGGGCCGCCAACTCACCTTCGACAGCCGCGCTCTTTTGATCAAGTCATTGAGTTTCCTTAGGGCCGCATTGCGTGGAAGACTTTGTATGTCTCTAAAAAGGTCCTGCTCCTCGGCCTCAAAGAGTTTGCGGTTGTCAGGAATGAGAAGCGGGTGGGACCAGAAAGAGCCGATGTAGACCCGGATGACCTCCGGGGTGTTGACGATCTTTCCTAAGGACCACATGAGGGCGCCGTAGACCCTCATCAGCTGCTGGGTCTCGATCTGGTCCGCCTTGTTAAGGACCACCCTCATTTTGTCTTCGTGGTTCTTCAGAGCTTTGATGACTTCGGAGAACTCGTCAGAGATATCCAGCTTGTGAGCGTCGAAGAGCAGAATGATGCGGTCGACTCTCTCGGCAAACCATTCCAATACTGCCGCAAAATCGTAACCTGGAACGACAGAGGAGATTAGACAGTTATTACGGGGTCAGGAGTACTTATGGGATGAATCCTCAGTTCTGATTTTCTGAGTAGGCAGCAGTTAGTGGAGCAATCGCACAGATGTGAGGATATCCATCACCCTCAGATCTGACGGCAAAAGAATCTGAACTGAGGATTCGCTCCTATATATCAATGTGCGGCCATGATAAGACCATAGAAATTTCTGCAATTATTACAATCAGATATAAAATTCAATGCTTGTTAAAAAATTTGCATCGGACTCTATAGTTCTGCAATGAAATGGTGTCATATACAGTTAATGAAGTATTCCATACAATGGGCCTGCTCCAGACCTAAGAAAGTTTTACGTACACCAGAGTACCTTAGTTACGTAGTACCAAGTATAACGTCCTCCTCTCACACACGTAACTCAGCTGACTTACGTGCCCAGAACCTGCCCTAATTTTTCCTTGCCTATCTCTGGTCGTATGTATCGCCTTGTCTTACATAAGTGCCTAACCACTCCCATACCGTACAATGTAAATGCCTCCCTCGTCCACGATGCGTATAATCTGCTTGCATAGGGATGTCACACCCTAGCGTATGGAATTACGTACAAGATGCGTATGACCAGAGTTACGGTGCGTAACATCTACCGTACGCATGCACAGTGCGTTCCCACAGCCAGATTAACGCATGCAGCAGTAAGTGAGCTGTAGTTATTAAGTCTGGATCAGGCCCAATGTGCTTAGCAAATAACATTTTTTTTAAAGCAGATAACGGGGAGGAAAAATGATCAGTGCAGCCCCAACTTACAGTCTTCAGAATACACCAACCTTACCCTGTAGCCCACAACAATCTATCAGTCATTTTGTACATTGTTCACACATATCCCAATAAAGCTTTGAATGCTTTGAACCAGTCTGGGGAAGCTCACACTCCTTGCATAGAGTTAACAAACGCCAAGCTCATCCACAGCTGTGATACAAGGAGGACACGGATTGGTCAGTTCCGTGGATCATCAACCACAATGATCTCCCCGCGTCTGACAGCTGCTGAATCAGTCGTTTCAGCTCCACAGCTCCCTGGAATTGATTTTCCAGAGAGGTCATAGTCTGTCTTTCATGCATTCAGCTCTGTGATGGTGTTTTTATTGATTATCCGCAGAGATTATTTGGAAATAATGGAATGATGCAGAATGAAGAGATGACTTGGAGGGGTGGGGGGGGTCTATGATGGTGAATAGGAGTCATTGCAAGTTCATATGAGGAAACGAAGATCTCATAGCACGGAGCTTAATTTTCCCTGATCTATACTGCAAGGTCCGGATTCACAGTTACGTAGTTTTTGTCTTAAGTATATGGTTTTAAGAATTGAGCTACTACGTAAGCAATTGCTTACGCAATCTACGTGAAGAAATGGTACGTAGAGAGCGTAAATAAGCTACTGGGTCTAATCAGAGTTAGTTAGTGCTGAGGAGGAGACTGGCTGGTTTGTGCTGTGGATGGGGCGAACAATGCCAGATGTTACCAGAAAGGGGTTATTATTATATTTATTATTATTAACGCTTATTTATATAGCACCACAAATTATCAGAGAACATTAGACATTCACAGCGGTCCTGCCCCTCTTGGAGCTACGTACTAAGGTCCCTAACACATACATACACTAACCTATAAGCACGTTATTGGCATGTGGGAAGAAAAACGGAGCACCCGAAGGAAACCCACGCAGACACAGGGAGAACATAAAAACTCCATATAGATTAGGCCTAGTCTTGGAATAGAACTCATGACCTCAGTGCTGTGAATTCTACAAGATACAGATCCATATGCAACTGCAGCTCTGGATTCCAAGGCAGGATGCATACTAACACATTACAGCTACTTTCCCAGATACATTTCCTTTCCCCTGCGATTTAACACCAGTGCAGGTAGTATTTACCTTTTTCCCAAAACGCAATATAAGTGACATTCCCATATCTTTTGTAATGCATTGAGAAGGTTTAATGCCAACGCAATGGCTGAAAATAGGTTGTTGAGCGTTAGCCGTCAGCAGCTCCCTGGACTTACACGTGACCTGTGACTGGCGCAAATGTTTTCCCGTAACGGAGGTTACTTACATCAGCGTTCAGGAATAATAACGTGAAAATGCCCATTACTGTATAATTACCGGTGATTATGTTCCTCCATCCATTCTCACCCATTAAAAACACAGATTGCAAGCGGTCACAGCAATAAAGCTAATCACATAACAGCTCTGATTCTGTATTAATACTTTTAAAGTGCCCCTCCCCCACCTCCATCTGCGTTGAACAAGCATTTGCTGAGGTGCCCCCATTATTGCCTTCATCTCTAGCCATTGTTCTCTCTACATGTCCCAGCATCCTTTGCCAAAGGTCAGCTGAGGGAGCCAATCAGGATTGGCAGTTTGTTTGGTTGACTATCATCACTTACCACCACTATCCATGACCCCCGATACAGTTTAGCCCTGGCAAAAAATAAATGACTTGCTGACAATTTTGGAACTCGGAATGAAAAATGAAATGATAAGGAAACTTTTGGTCAGGACATTTAGGGGAAATTCAGTGTATAAGGAAAAAAAAGTGATTCATGTGTAAAACACCGAGAGTCACAAAGGTTTGTTTAGCAACTTCTGCTTAGCAACATTGACACATTTACTGCCGATAAAGGAAATTCCATTGTTCTCTTTCAGGTCAGTTATGCTGCGATTATAGCATTAGTGTCTATGACTGTTCATTGAGGACACGATAAAATCTACAGTTCATTTGTTCGGTCAACATAAAACACTTGAGGAGTGGCCCCTGGGTATTCCTAATTTCCAGTTTAAAGGTATCGTCATGTAAATTGGATTTAGAAAATGGAACACAGGGATTTTCCAATACTAAAAAAACAGCTCTATTTCCAGCATCTTCCGCTTGCCGCGTGTGCACATCTATCACCCAATTCATGCTACAAACGATGAGGTCGTTGCCATGAATGCAATGACAGGCATGCCGCTTTCTAGGGTCTGCTACCGATTGCAAATAGAGTCTGACAACTGTGGACCGGATACAGACCACCGCACGCTTTCTGTACATGCGGGGGTCTGTCCGTCGGACAGAGAGAGGGGATTGCACGCCCCTCTCTCATACGCATGCTTCTCCCCGCCCAGTTTAGTCGGCGGAGGGGAAGCACAGCCCATTTGCTCGCAAATGGGATCGTACGGAACAGAGAACAGAACTATCGTAACCCTAGACCCCTCCAGTCAAATCAGGCCACTTACGCACCTTGCGTGCGTAAGTGACCTGACGTTATTAGGTCTGGATCCAGCCCTGTATCCCAAGATCCAGTTCTAAGATGACTGGACCCGAGCAACAGTTCTACCAAGCAACGGTTCTATGATCCAAGCGATCACAGCACTAATCACCCTCCTTACACCAACGCATGTCTGATAAGGAACAATGGCATTAGCGTTGGCGTCTTTACATTGTAATGGCAAGTCGCGCACACTTGTGATGGCTTGGGGGTGCTAACTCCCAGCATGCTTTGTCAGGAATCGGTTGCGTCCATGTAGTCAAAGCATATGGGACTCGTAGTTTCAGTACACCGGGAGACACACAGGTTGGCCAGGCCTGGCCTAGGTCTGTCCGTTCCCATTTTAAGCCAGGTCACATCTGAATTCTTAAAAAAGGTAGGGGTCTGGTCGTGTAAGGTAATGGCCGCATTACCAAACGTGGGGGTGGTCTCCCCTTGCCAGCACCAACGGATGCAGCCGGTCCATAGTCTTAATAGTTGCATGAAAGAAGAAAAAGGATTATTCAGAACGACGTCCAACAATATTTCCCCTTTTATCTCAGAACAAAAATGCAATTATAGGATTGTATTATTATAACATCAGGAGTTCCCAGGCTGGTTCCTACAGCAAAACTCTATATAATGTCAACACTTGGTCCCTTTCAAACAAAGTCAAAGGTAATGAAATCCTGTCGTTACTAAAACAAAAGCCGAAAGAGCGCCTGGATTTACTGCAGCCCGGAACTGGATTATCAGTCTCTATACAACCTCAGCTGAAATTGTTTACGAAGCACTAACCCTTGTTTCCATACCCTGCGCAGTGTCACTAGAAAGGGCTTCCTTCAACTCCCTACGAATCGTCAGGGGAAACATGGAATGGCCACTCTCCAATGAGCCTCACAGAGGGGATCCAGAAGAAATTGGCACATAAGACCCAGCAATGTAAGAATCACAATTAGGAAGTGCTTCTCCCTCCATAAAATGATAAATTATGTGGTCCGTGACCCTTGCACAGGAAACACAGTGTGCTTGGTAAGCACGTTCCTCACACGCGTGACCCTCGCAATTATTCCTAGAAGTTCTCTAATCAGTTCATGGTTTAAAAACATTATCCATCATCGTTCCCGTGTAACATTACCAAGATCACGGGAACCTTCCTAATCTTCATCACGGTGAATCCTTTTAAGAGTATTCAAGGCCAACAAGACTGCACCCGCATACATATCATTACTCCTCTTATTATACATCCCAGCTCTCTCTCTCTCAGATCTTCACAGGACAAACAGCTCTCCTCGACACAAACCAAATGCTCTGATTCCCGGTTACAGGACTTCTCCTGGGCTGCACCCACTCTCTGGAATAACCTTCCTCATCCATTAAGACTATCCTCTACTCTCTAAACTTTCAAGTGCTCCCTTAAGACTTTCACCAAGATCACAGAAACCCTTCTCTGATCTTTAATTTTTATTACCCTGATTAACTGGGGCTACTAAAATCTAATAGTATTGAACATCATCTGACCATCTTTTCGGTGTTATATACAGTTTAAAGATCTGGTGATGCATTAGAAGTTAGATGGCCATTGTAAAAGATTTGTGTGTGTGAAAAAGGCCCAAAAGCAACTAATTTATTTTTTTGCATATTCTTTTGTTTAAAAATGTACCTATCACAGACACTCATTTTATAAGTCAGTTCAATGAAAGTCATTACGTAGGCTTGAGCAATTAGTATTACATTATATTACAAAATACTAATTAAAGCCATCAACAAGACTGCACCCACATATATATCCTCACTCATGTCAAGATATTCCCTAGCTCACCATCTCAGATCTTCACAGGACATACAGCTCTCCTCCACACTAACCAAATGCTCTGATTCCTGGTTACAGGACTTCTCCCGTGCTGCACCAACTCTCTAAAATTACCTTTCCTTGCCCATTAAGACTATCCTCTACTCTCCGAGCTTTCAAACACTGCCTTAAAACTCAAGCTTCCAAATTCCTCAACCTCCCTCTTAACCTTCATCCACCCTATTTAGAACACTTTTTCTTTACATACTAAAATTTCCCCCCAGATATGCTAGTAACACTGCTGTGTAAGTGAATCATACAGAACACTGAGAACTTTTAACATACAACCTGTTTGCTGGTGTGATATATAGCACTTTCCTTTATGTATTAATCCCCAATATCTCATAGAGTGTAAGATTGTGAGCAGGACCCTCTGTTACCACACAGTTCTGTTTTATAATGATTGTTAAAGTTGAAGTGCTACGTAACATGAAAGCACTCTATAAAAACCTGATAATAAATCAATCGTAATTTCCTGCTGCCTCTACAGCTCAGATCATTCTAAGAAAAATAAAAGTTTTGAATTTAGCTAAATTAAATAAGAAACCTGTTATTTACAGGTTACTGGCTGTTACTGTTAAATAAGGAGGTTCTATATCCCATGAAGTGCCCTCAAACGCACTTTTCCCGTAGTTAATAGCTATTGGGAGGGATCTCAGATCGGAAAGAAGTAAAATCATATTTTAATAATCAGAAAATATGAAGGAAAGCAATATCCTGACCTGTGTACAGACAGACGATTTCTCAGGTAGAAGAAGAATACAAGAAGAAACAAATAGAAGATGGTACCAAATATATCACATTGCATATGCAGCACGTCCCATGCTGTGTACAGGTATGATACAATCTGTGCTCTGTACACATGGTACAATTATTGTCCCAAACGCTCCTATTGGTTACTTTCATAAGATTTATTGGACTGTGTGTATGGGGGATTACACTGTATGTTATATAAATGGTTACAGTCTCCGGTACGAGAGTGTCATTGCCAAAAATGGGACTTCCAAAAGGTACATTTAAGATGTCCCATTTTCGAATACTTGCTGCTTTCGATTTTTTTTGTTTTTGTGAATGGGTGATACCGTTCGGCATACTTTACCCATTCACTTTCGCAATTACCGTTGTCCTTCCGCCGCACCTCTGCTGCTGCTAGCCGTACCAGGAACAGGTGAGTAACCTATCTGTGCGGGTTAGGGTCAGGCTGCTGGGGAGGGAAGGTTAGGGCATGGCTGCAGGGGAGGGAGGGTTAGGGTCAGGCTGACAGGAAAAGAGGGTTAGGGTTAGAATTAGGGAAGGGACTATTTATATTTACCATTTAGCAGAACTGAGCTTTCGGTGCTCCGTGGATCGATTGCTATGCCTCATCGCAACTGGCTGGAAGAAATATGATTTTCGTAGCGGGGACCCACACCCTTATATACCCTTAACAGCGATAGTGGCTTCTCTTCTCCACCCCTGATAAGGTCACTGAGATGAAACGCGTTGAGTATGGAAGATTAATCAGAACATAGTCCTACTCAAGTCACGTGACAAGGTTTAGGAGCTGCATTCCAGGACACTGGAGCTGTACTATTACAGTGATGCTGAAAAGGAGCCTTTCTACCTAATTTACACATATGCTGTTTTTATGTTTTCTTACTTTCTAGGTGTTGACATTAGTCATTTTATTGCAATATGAAGCACCCCCAGAATCCCTTCTATAAATATATTTCTTTTTTTTCTCTCCATATTATTACAATGATTACATTAGGAGGACAACATACACATCAGAAACGTGTGAGTTACAGTATTAATACAAAAGGCTGAACTAGTAGCGCTTTTGCGTTGCAGCGGTCGCTCAGGTGCGGTTATAGGGATGTTACGTTGTCAGAACGGTTAACGAGATTAGAGGTCCATGCATGTCTAAGCGGTAACTAGTTTTGCATAAGGAAAAAAAGCTTTTGCGCTGTTCAATACCTCCGTACACACATCTGCGCAGGCCGCTATATCCACTCTCCTCTTGTGCTGGAAGGGGAACATGAAACACACAAAAAACACATGAAGCATGCAGAAAAGCTCAGAGAAGTATGTTGTGGTGACATCTGCACTGCTGAAGGATTAGGAATGTCAGGAGCACGGTGTCGCATTTCCTGCGCAGGGTAAAACCGCGACTTCACTGCCAAGCGTCAAACAAAATTCAAAGGGGAAAAAAACCCAACAACTTAAGTTATAAGAGATTCTATTGGTTCAGGGGACGTTTGAAAACCACGTTACAGAATTGGGTGAAATGCGTGGGAGGAATTCAGAGTTAGATGGTGGTGATGGTAGGGGGCACAAAATAAGTGTGATAGGAAAATAGAACTGGGTTGGGGGGGGCGGGGTCTTAGCTTAACACAAAATTGCAGTTTCCAAAAAAAGTTGATCAGTATTTGTTGGCTAAATTGAAAAGCCGCCAGTATTTCCCTGCATGTAAGATTATAATACAATAAAATAAAAAATAAAAATGCTCTCCTTGCTTTGTAATATGGTTCGTGCCACAAGAAACTGGCTTTTTAGTGTTCCGTTTCCATTTTGGAATTGGCTTCAGCACACGCAAATTGGGAATTATTTATTTCTTCCTTCCGAGAGATCCCAGGGGAGAAACAGCTGAGAGCATTCCGGGGATTGGAGATGTAAAAAATCTCATTAACCCCCCCCTCCTTTCCCATTGTGTAATGCGGTGGATGACAGCACATTGTGAAGCAGGGGGGGGTGGGGGAGGGGGTGGAGCCACAAGTCCTCATTAAACAAAGCCACCAAGCTCCAACCCCCCAGGACTTCACAATGCCGGGGATTATCTAGAGTGTGATATCGAGGGCAAAAGTGCAAAACCAAGGTGCAATGCGGGAGGATTTTAATTATTTTGAAAGCAGTGACAATATTTTGCTTCTGCACATAGAACTCACATATTGTAAAGCTTTATATTAAATATGGAATTTAGAGTTCACATAGGAAACCACCTCTGAACTCTAATTCTGTGTTTCACAGTGAAGCATTCCAAAAGCGTTGACAACTGTCCCTCTTCTCAGAGGACTGTCCCGATTCGCGGGCCGCAAAAGAAATATGGTCATTTGTGGGCGGAACGGTGTGAAGTTTGAGCAAAACCAGGCCGGGATTTTAGTTTGTCCCAATTTCGGTATATTCAATGTTGAGAGCTATAGTTTTACCCAGGTGTAACTTTCCACCCAATTTCCTCTTATTTGTTAACTCTCAATCCTGTCCAATGTTATATTGCTTATATTTCACCAAATACAAAGTCAGAGACTGCTAAAAGGTCACATTTCATAGCGTAATACGCAATTGATTGAATATTACAAACATCTTTCGTTTCCGTATCCAATTCCCTCACCGACTCCAAAGAGCCTCCTTATCAAGTGAAACAAATCTATTGTTCATCAGCTTTCTTCTATCCGCTTCTAATTACAAGTGACCTGGTTAAAGAATGTGGAGAGCGTTCAGAGAGGAAGGATTACCGGACCTGTGGTATAATTTTACCAGAGCCGCTGCAAAAATGTGACACCCCTGCAAATATTTATCAGCAATGCTACAAGAGAGAAGAATGCAGCCACATCTCAATGATAATTCTCTCCAGCCTATGAGGAGTCAGAACAATGTATCATCAGGTCAAACAGCACAGAGATTACAGAGGATGGAAAGGCGATATTCGGAAAGTCACATGCATACTGCGATTATCACTGAGCCTCTAATGAAAGCCTCTAAACGACGGTTATTGTCATCCGCTGACCTCTTCTCTCGCTTAGGGGCAAGAATTTACTGACGCACAAAGTTATGAAATGCAAAAGTATTTAAAAGGGTGTAAAAGCATGGAAATTTCTCTAACGTTACCCAGAACCTCACCAGATCATGAAAAACAAACTAGAATATATTTCCACTTTAACAAATATCTATTTACAGGATTAATTAAAAACAAAAGGCAAGTACGAAAGATTGAAAATGAGGATTATTCTGGTCATAATCATTTATTAAAATTAAATTTCATCCACAATCGTCAGGCCGCTTAGGACCGGAGCAAGACTTAAAGATTTTTCCCTGGATTTCCACATATTTGGAAAGGATTCCGTCTGTTTATTGCGCATCCATGTGACCCGATCAGAACACAAAGCGCCCTAGACAGATAACGTGTGTAAGCAGGTGGATAGACGAGGTATTTAAATCATACAGCAAGGGCTTGCTTAGGCACTTACGTACGATCATCCATGTTCCGTGCGTATGAGAGCAGCGCAATACCTTAGCATGGTCCTAATGGTGGATCACCCTTTGCGCGATTTTCTTTCTGCTGTGGAGACTTACGAGTGATGTTTGTACTCAGGATTTGGTCTGATGACTCCAGTCCTTAATTCTTATTAAACAGGCGCTGCCGAATTATCTTTTCTTCTACTATTTTTATTCAGTGACATATTAAATTACATATTTTTGGGGTTTTTAAATCCTGTAAAAGTTATCCGGATCTCCCCTCCCTATGGTTTATTACTGTAGCATTTATATATTTCAACTCGGGTTCCCATTTCCTGTGAAGTGCGTCGCATACTGGCCAATTCTCCCGAAATCGCTGGAGACCCCCAGCTTCCAGGCAACACTTCTACACTTCCATAAACGCGGGTCACCCCCTTGTGTTTGTCCCACAGAGGGGCTCCGTGATACGAATTTTGTCCTCAACCGCACCCTTCAATGTCATTATTCACTTGCGACTCACCGCTTTGCGCAGTAGGGGTGTGGTTTGCAGTTCCGATGATCTGAATGCTGCCCGTTAACATGCTGCATTATATGCTGTCATTACCGTGACACATGTCTTATTGTAAATAGTAATACTGACATCAACTTTGCGTTACCATAATCCTGACCCTAAACCTAATTCCTCACCCTAAACCTAACACCTAACCTTAACCCTATTTCCTATCTCTAACCCGCACCCTAATCACTAACCGGGGATGCAAAGCAGAGTGCAGTAAGTATCGGTTAGAGTAAGTGTCCGGTTGTCACATTTAGATCTTTCGTACAGACATAAGATTTTTCTTAATTCAATTTCTGTCGTCTGTAACACTGTCGAAATTGCGATTGCAAGTTGGCAACCATGATGTATCTATAGAACTTTTTAGACTTTCCTATTTAAGCTAAAAATGATGACAATTATGGAGTCCCTAATTAAACAAACACGTTTCGCACCAGGGATGCGGGTACCGGTCTGTTTTGAACATGATACTGCCGCCAGTTGAATGGAGGCCATGTCATTATTCGAAAAGCCCTGAAAATATTAAAATGTTATTGAGAATGGGAACCTATTTCCCCGTCCCCAATAGCAAGAGGTTGAGGCAGTTGCTGTGGGTAGATTAAGGTTAGGCTATGAAGGTCTAAGGTTAGGGATAGAGCTTAAGGGGAAGGTTAGGGTTAGGATGTGGGGCATGGAGGGTTAGGTTTAGGCTGTGCGTCATGGAGGATTAGAGTTAGGCTACAGGCCATGGACAATTATTGTTAGGGCTAAAAAAAAAAAAAAAGGGAGGTTAGGGTTAGGATGTGGGGCATGGAGGGTTAGGTTTAGGCTGCAGGCCATGGATGGTTAGGGTTAGGCTGTGCGTCATGGAGGATTAGAGTTAGGCAGCAGGGCATAGACAATTAGGGTTAGGGCTGAAAAAGGGGGAAGGTGAGGGTTAGGCTGCAGGAAATGAAGGGTTAGGGACGAGTTAAGGGTAAGGTTAGATTAAATACTTACCTTCCAGCCAAATGACTCTTCACAACTCCAGAGGCCAGATTTACTAAGCTGCGGAAAAGGAAAAGTGGAGATGTTGCCCATAGCAACTCTCACTTACCTATTACATACTAGAAAAGGTCAGCTAGAATTGGGCAACATCCCCACTTTTCCTTTCCCGCAGCTTAGTAAATCTGGCCCTAGGGGCCACTTTCTAAATGGCATAGACTGTCGGCACTTGATTTGGTGGACCAATCAGATCACGAGAAAAAGAGCAAAGAATAAAAATATATTTCCTTCCAAAAGTCACCTTTCAGCAGCTGAATAGAGACTACACCAAGGTCAACGTCATTTCATTTGGGTCGTAGATGTTCTGGGTATTAAGGAGATCTCTCTTTATTTAATGGACTGTTAAAAGTTGCTTTTAAACACTGTACATTCATATAAACTCTGGGCAATTATTGTTATTATTTCCCTGTTGGCAATAATAGTAGATTACAACAACAATGTGAACAGTGAGGCCCTGTGCTCAGAAGGGAGGAAGGAAGGAAACTAGGTCAATAGGGTGACAGAGTCGCTCTGTTCTTCATCCCAAAATGTCCCTATTTTTCCCTCCCTCAATGTAGAGGGTGCGCGGTCATGGATGGAAATACTGCCAGAGCTCATCATCATAATACATTTATACCAGGGGCCAGATTTACTAACGTGCAGGTTTGGAAAAGTGGAGATGTTGCCCATAGCAACCAATCAGATTCTAGCTCTTACTTTCCTTTTACATACTAAGGAATGTCAGCTAGAATCTGATTGGTTGCTATGGGCAACCTCTCCCCTTTACCAAACCCGCAGCTTAGTAAATCTGGGGCCCCAGATCTTATTAGTGTTTCTGCTAAATATCATTCCAAATGGAGAGCCTCGGTCAGATAGAAGCTTCTAGAACGATTATTGATCCACACAGGCTCGGTTGCAAACACGTCTCTCTCCTCAGGTCAACCACATTCTTTGTTTAAAACAGACAATGGAAATTCAGAGGCAACGACAGCAGAAGAGACATGAAAGGTGCAGACGTCTTTCCAAATATTTCTAAATAGGGGTTTCCAATACATTTCTGCATATGAAGTTACAGATAGAAAGGCGCGTGAGCTACTGTGTAATACATAGTGGAATGCAACAATGGGGGGTGGGGTCTATACTAGTCAGACCCCAAGTGATCCAGCACCTGGTTAAAATAAAAGCAGACCCACCAACCTGACCCATTCCACTGGGTACAAAATACTCTGCTCCTGAGCTTCCAACAATCAGTTACTATGGTAACCACCGTGTTAGAGAAGTGTTTTTTTTTTTTTTTTTTTTTTTTTTTTTATTATGTGGTCGGAGTAATTCTCAGAGCCCTGTTTGGAGAAGTGTTTTTTTTTTTTTTTTTTTTTTTTTTTAACGTTAGGGGCCGAATTCACAGAATCGCTTTTATAAGTTCGCAAATATACGCACGTATGTTGAAAGGCAGCACCCATGACACTCCCCTTACAGGGACAGATTTTCAGTAACTTACGCGTCCACAGGGCAACCTTAACTTTACGCGTGTAGTTACGTGCGTATTTCCCTTCCGAACGTGCATGAAAAACCGCGCCCATAGTAGTCCATTTAAATGACTTCCCCCATCCACATTCACTAAACTACGCACGCACGGAAGTCGACCACGCCCCTCCCTACGTATGTTACAAAGTCCGATTTATAAATACATGCGTAAATGGCTTCCGTCCGTAAATACTATGTAGCTTGCGTAAAAATAGTTACACGCAGCTCAACCGTACCTAAAAATATGCACAGAAAAATTAGCAAAATCGTAACTGTGAATCCGGTCCCAGGTAATTTATTAAATCCAGGTGAGTGACAGTTGGAAGCTCAGGAGCGGAGCATTGTGTACCTGGTGGAATGGGTCATGTTGGAGGGTCTATAACAGTACAGCTGCTTCCTCCTTCCAGCTTGCTTAGTCACCCCACATACCTCCACACAGACAGGGGTCCAGATATCAGCAGTAGGATCTGCCACTAGTGGAGAACCCCTGGTTTAGAGGATATTGCTCCTCTCTCCCTTCTAGAGGTGATCTGTGAATAGGTTTGTATCTATAATAAAAGAATTACGGTTCGTAGAGTCACAGTCCATGAAAACCAACGTTTCCTCGCACTCCGTTAAGGATTGATGACCCCTAGAGGACACGGGACTAATCGCGGGCCGGTGACAAGGTCAGATCAGCCGCAGCCAGTGTACAGGAAAGCGGAAGATAACTCATGGGAAGCGGTTTTGTGTAAAACATTTATTTTGCCGACAAACAATCAATCAGGGCGGAGGAGATAATTATACAAGGTCCTCTTACTGCAGCACAACACGTCACGGCTTAACCTTGCATCGCAACATACAAAGTCCTGTAACAACAACTCAGGTGGTAGTAGAACACTGGAGTAAGGCATGGTTTGCCAACCACTAAATATTAGGGAGATGGTGACAGCACTGTCAAGGTGCTGCAACAAAGGGGTGTGTCATGTACCGCTATCGCCCTGATAGCGGTACAGGACACAACCCTTTGTTGCAGCACCTTGACCGAGAACAGCAGGGGTGGGATTTAAGTTGCCTGTATGTGCAGCTCTGCTGCTCACAATGTATTTATAAACAGTGCTCCGAACTCATACATGGAGCACCTAGCATTTTAAAGTGTCAGCCTCTGACAGCTACTATGAGGCAGCAGTCCCACCCAGTTCCGCCACCAGTCCTGCCCATCCAGAATAGGGCCCCGTACTCTTGCTATGGGGCCTGGGTCTATCATCTTCTGCCCCTTATCACAGCTCTCAGGAGCCTGAAGGAAGACAGACAGAGATATGGATATGCACTGATGCATGCAGGGTGATTTTCAAAGTAAATTTCTGGACTCTTACACTATGCACCAGACACTTTATAAGACAAGTGTTAAGGGAAATGTGACAAATACTTTTTGCCATGCAGTGGATAATTTAGCCACTAGGTGGCGACATTGTGGCTGCTTTGTATTGTAGTTTGAATTTAGTTAATGGCAGATATACAATATACAGAAGTTTATCATGCAGTAAGTCTTACCTCCAGGCAACTTCTGAGAGATGAGTTTCTATTTTCCAACTGTGGAAAGGATTTGCCATTAACAAGGGGTGTGGGTCTCCTTTTTCGAAAAAGGGCTGTTTTCGAGACCCCATTCCCAAACACGAAGCTCGTCTGAAACTTCCTGCCCCGCCGCAGACAGGTAAGCGACGCTGTCTGTTTCCCCAACTCTTATGCCGATTCTTACCCTAACCCACCCTTCCCCACAGCCCAACCCTAAGACTCCCTTCCCCGCTGCCTAACCCTAACCCTCCCTTCCTTGCAGCCCAACCCTAAAACTCCCTTCCCCGCAGCCTGACCCCAAGGCTCTCCTTCCATCTATTCTCTCCCCACAGCCTAACCCTAAAACTACCCCCTAAACTACATCCCCTCCCCTGCATTAACCTATAGTTTCGGTATCTCCGGAAGCAGTTGGGTCCGGCGCTGGTTCACAGAGTTCTTTTGGCAATTTAAACACTAAAATCTTTAGTGTTCACTAAATTCATTTATCTCAGTATTTCACCTTTTCTTTGTATTAAATAATATTTATATTTCCTTAATCATGCAGTTATCTCCATTCATAATTTTCCAGAAAATGTATCTGTACGATTAGTAATTATTTTGACCCCAATGCCTGTGCTCGAATACAACATCTTGTCGCGCCCACACGG
Organism: Limnodynastes dumerilii; assembly: GCA_011038615.1. Taxonomy (NCBI): domain Eukaryota; kingdom Metazoa; phylum Chordata; class Amphibia; order Anura; family Limnodynastidae; genus Limnodynastes; species Limnodynastes dumerilii. Next base: position 256,518 of record WWET01002214.1, read on the forward strand.
AAATCCACACTTGGGGATTGGGGCTCTAAGGTCACATGACTCTACTCGCGCTCCGTGGTATCTAACATCTAAGTCTCACAGGAAACTGCACAACTTTCAGCATAGCGGTCTTTACGGACTCACTTATCAGTCACTGGAGACGTTATTTAATGGGCATTCCTTTAAGTGCTGGAGCAAATGCTTTTGTGACTTCCTTCCTAAGTGATTTTCTTACAGAGTGGTGGGATATTACACTAAAACAACTCCAAGTCTCCCTCCCTAACATCAAGAATGTGAATTCACCGTCTCACGGCCCTGATCAACGTTACCGGATATCTAAGTCTTAATCCGTTCCCTTAATTTATTTACTTATATTCTCAGTCAGAGGCGTATCTACCCCTTGGCCAAGACGGCACCCGCCAGGGGCGCCAGCCAAAGGAGGGCGCCGCCCTGTGATGCCACTTTGGCTAAGAGGTAGTATCGCCTACTTGAACCATATTACCATCCAGCCGCTGGTCTGGAGTCATACTGCGCCTGGATGCTAAAATGAGGGCCGGCTTTCCTTACCTTCACAGTCTCATCCACCGAGTGGGACTGCGGCTAGCATATGAAGTCCCGCGGCGGCCAAGAGTGGGAAATGAAGTCCCGCGGCACATGATGGGAGTACTGGGAGTAAATGGGGGGGGGGGGCGCCATTCCCTTACTTTGCCAGGGGTGCTGGACCCATAGATACACCCCTGCTCTCAGTACCTATAGACTCTACACTTATATACATTCAAACTACCCCATTCACCATGTTTTTTTAGGATAATAATGGACCGGATTCAACCTAGGAGGCTCTGGTTTCTTAGGTGCATAATTTTAAGAACGTAACTACTGCGCATGCATAGTAGTACATTTACGCAATCTATGTACCAGTTTGGTACGTAGATTGCCTCTGTGTGGTCTTTAAAAAGAGTAGTTTAGTAAGAAGGAGGCGGTGCTAATGCCGCCTCGGGGAGTGTTTAAGTAGAAGTGGGAGGGGCATTGTCCGTGTGTAGTTTAATTCTTAAGAAGGAAACTACGCACGGTAAGATAAGATAGCACTATGGCACTCTTCAGGTATCTAAAAACTGGGGGCCGGTTAGGGGCTGAACAACTGAGATAGGTGCAGATCTGTGGACACCTAACTCACTCTTAAGTGTAAATATGGTACAACGATAATAATAATAATAATGGATTGTGTCCAGATCTGAGGTGTGGGTTTTAACCTCTTCCATTATTCTGATCCCTACTTTAAATCTTATGCACCTGCTCCACATAAAATGGGGAAGGTGCACGCCGCAGAATCGCCAGCCCTACCTGTAGGATCTTCACACGCACATCACATACGCCAAGGGCAATCACACCCCGCCACCAGAAGCCATTACTGTACAGAATGCAGCATCTATCGTGATGCACTGCGATGCGTAACGGGCCACCTTACGCAGGAGGACTGGACAAGGACTGGACGCAGTGGCCATTAAATAATGAACTGGTCCCTCGTCCTTATTTATGGGTGGGCTGCAATGTGTTTCATGTATGGATTGAAACCCAGGAAGTTGGAAATCCGGATTGGCTCCTTATTAATTATGGGTCATGGTATATGGGATTTCGGGGTATAAAAACAACTCTTTATTTGACATTAATAACACGGAGATCTCTTTTTGTACATGGGCTGGTATCACAGGTCTGCTAAAGGGAAGGTAGTTTGATGACAGGTGGGTAAACCTGGAACGCTCATCTACAAAGGCGAATTACAGGTTACGGAAGCCCCAGTAGTATATAGAGACCCCATGCTACCTACATAGACACAACGAGAAGACGAACTCCCAGCAATGAAGAAGAAACTCACCTCTACTAATGCGCTGCTTCTCCCCAGACAGGATTCCCGGGGTGTCAATGACACTGATGCTCTCCAGCACTGGATTGGGCAGCTGTGCACAGACAAACCTGGATAATACAGAATAAACAAAGTCAGTCATTCAATAAACAGCTTTCCATGTAACACCATTGCAAGAACTACTTCAATGAACATATTGCAGAAAAGGATGTGAAATGCGGCATCCCACTTTACAGGCTCTTGGTCTCACTAGACCATGCAGGCAGAGTGGACTAGCCAAAGGACTTACATTGAGTTTTCTAAGCAGTTTGGTGACTTGTGGCCACCCAACAATCCCTTTCATTTGAAGAAAATTAGGAGGTTCACAGTAGTGGTTGGCGCTAACCAGGCTGCTCCCTGGATCGTGTGAGTCAGAAAGAAAGCTTGCAGCATTTAGTGGTGGATGCTAGGATGCTCTCTGGATTCAGTTGCAGCAGCTAGGATGCTCTCTGGATTCAGTTGCAGCAGCTAGGATGCTCTCTGGATGGAGTGACAGTAACTAGGATTCTACTTGCATTGCAAAAGTCGATTTAAATCTTTTAATTGTGTTTATATAGTCAGTAGATGGTATATAATTATATATCTTTAACACAACAATTTTTCATGTATATAACGGACTAAACCCAGGCGTGTAACTATAGGGGGTTCAAGCGGTGCATCTGCTATGGGGCCCAGAGAAGTGTTGTTTTAAGCGGTCAGCATCCTTCACGCAGATGGGTCCTCTCAGGCCCGCCCTCAATACCGCATGGCTCCGCCCATCCAGACTCTGGTCTTGCCTCCTTGTTATAGGGCCTGAGACTGTCACATTCCAGCCTTGGCTATACATAGCCCCACCCCCTTATTATATTTGCGCTGCTCTTATAAGGTTCTTTATCCTTTGTGAATCCAGATAAAAAAATGTTTTCGTTAGCCCTGCAAATAGTTGATGCCACCCACACATGGCCCCCATTTTCAGGGCCCAATAAATTTCTCAATCCACCCCTATTTGCCTGAATGGTCACTAGATAGGACAGAAGCAACAACATCACAAGTGACAACGTGTCAGATGGCGTTTTCTGCAAACATGGTCTTGTTTGCTTGGAGCCTCTGAGTTTGTGGAACATTTTTTTCACCGCCGTGTTTATCCCATTTATTCCAAGTGTAAAATTATAAACAGAAAACCTGGAAGACGATCAAGCCGCCCATTAACCCGCCACAGGACAAATCCATTTATTTTTAGAATTAGATTTCTAAAAATACACAGACAATAAACAATGAGTGAAATGCTCACACTCTGCATTATAAAAAGGAGATCTGATTTTTCTAACACTTCATTTGTTTAGAGAGAGACAGACAGATGCGGACACCAGGGAGTCGCAATTAGCGGTTCTATAGGGTCCAGTGAGAAGACATTGACTACTCGGAGAATCTCTGCTACAATAAGGTACCTCGGATATTAAGGATCTGATTTAGAGGTGCATGCAGATCGGAAGGCACATTGATGCATCTGTAAAACGAGTGTGGGTCCCTGTCGCGAATGGCCCTTTTTCAAGGGCCGCACGGCGGCGGCGCTGGCGGCTGCTACGAAAATGATTGGGCGAGTATGCAATTCACATACTCACCCATTCATAAAAAATAAAAAAAATTCTGCAATGTATCACATTCGAAATAGGGACAGCCAAAAAGCAAATTTCGTCTGTCCCTATTTCGCAATGTGAAACATGGTAGCGGGGATTTGCAACACTGTCAAACTGAGGCGGGATGCTGCGATCCAAAAAGCTCACATTACAGCGCCTTTGGATTGCAAGCATTTAAGGCCTAAAGAGCACAATGACACGGCAGCTAAGCGCCCAAACACGTTGCGCAAGTGCGGGGTTGTACAGAGTCATACCAACGTAAATTTAGGTACTAATTATTCTAACCGCATAGACAGCGATTCCTGACCATTTGTAATGTGTTAGGAAGCGTCACAGTGAACCTGTCATTAGCGCCGGGCATTTCCTACTAGAAGGAAGCGAGTTGCGACGGTCCAAAAAGGTTTTTTTTTTTTATTCCATTAAATTTCTCCTTCGCTGCCTGCTCATTTTTCACAGCGATTAAAAAACAATTGAATTAGCGTTATTTTTACGTGAAATAATAGACGATGGCATTGTATTTTTTCCGTTGCGATATTTTTGAAAATAACGCCGCCAATTGAATCAGGCGCTGAGAATCCATATTATGACTAACACAGGTTATATTGGGGAGTTTCCAGGGCCAGTACTGAGATATTACATGGACTAATGTCATTTAACAACAGCAATTCAACAGACACATTGATGTTTCTATTCCACAAATAACACACGTCAGGCTCCTGGTGATAGATTCCCGATTGATTTATGGACTGTCCACCCTTATAATAAAACTACAATCATGTTCTTCTAATTAGAGCTCAGCCAAAACAACCTTGTTACTGCAGCATGAGAGAAGCCTCTGATCCTCACCTCCTCACCTCACGCCCCCCCGCCT
>WWET01002215.1:0-14680 GCA_011038615.1 Limnodynastes dumerilii
CCGCATGCGTCCGTAAGCTCATTGCGTAGTTACAACTCTTAGCACGCCCATACTGTGCGATTTAAATGCCTCACCCCGCCCTAGGTTCGTAATTACGGATTTCGTATGCCAGGCACACCCCTTCCAGCGTGTGTACGAAGCTGTTACGATCAACGCCCATACACTCAGTTTCTCAGACCGTAACATGAGCATAACATCTGCACCGCGCATGCGCAGTAAGTACAAATGGCCGTTTTTACGCTTACGCCCGCCATAAAAACGCACCCGAGCGTAGGTCTGGATCAGTCCCAATGTGCATAAACAGATGATGACATAGTACTTGTAAACAATAAAAATATATTAATAGTGATAATCAAAATATCCTTTAAAAAATTGATCCCTGAAAAACAAACATGTAAATCAGTGAAAAAAACAAAGTTGATCAAATATAAGTGTCTAAGGGGTATATTTACAGAAGGCGATTTTTTTTTTCCAACGATTTAAATTCGTTGGATCTCGCCGCGAATTACAGGCGTTTTGCAGCGTGAATTCATAGAATTCACGAAGCTGCGAGTTGTCTGCAAATTTTTTAAACACCCATGAGTTGTGTCGATTTTGCAAGGGGTAAATCGCGATGCTTTTCTATAGAAAAATTTGCCGTCACTCGCTGTGTTTTTAAAAAAAACTAAGCGTCAGCATGGTAAGACTAACCATGCTGCGCTGTGTGTGGTGCGTGTAAAAAAAAAATAGACTGCACAAAAAATATAGTTATACATTACTAGAAACACTAGAGCCCCTAGTGTAACTGGCTGCCATCATTAATATAAAAGGCTGCCCCCTAGCGACCGAATGGTCAGTTGGAGTGCCACGGAAGTAGAAGCAGGAGCCTGTCCGCATGTCAAGTACAGAAGAGGTCGAAGAGCAGAACAGAACACCGGGGATGCCACATCTATCAACCAGAGGACAGTCTCCAAGCAACTGGAGAAGATTCAACTCATCAAGCAACTCTACCCAAGAATGATGACAGCAAACGGTGAGTGACAAAATTTTTTATTGTTTTTCTACACCACACAGTACATTGCGATACATTTAGTATAAGACACGGTTGCCACCGGAGGAAAGTGCACACATTAGGGGGAATTATTAGTCAGGGAAAATGTTTATTTTACATACACACTTATAGTAATGTATAACTGTATATTTTGTGCAGACTGTATTTTTTTTTTTACACGCACGACACACAGCGCATCATGGTTAGAAGTCTTACAATGCTGACGTTGATATTACTACAAGGCTGAGCAATGCTTAGCCTTGTGGTTCTATCAGAACAGCATGGCTAAGGCTTTCTAGCATGCTGCGCTTGGCTTTTACACACAGAAATACACATGTCAAATAGATTGACATGTGTTTTTCAGGCTCTGTGTGAGGCGCTTTCATTGAAAGCGTCCAACACAGTCTGCAAGTTGCTTTTCAGTGATTTGCTGGCGAGCTAAAGGCGATTTAGACAAATCGCCTTTAGTGAATCCGGTGATCTGTATGTTTTCAATGCCAAACATCTGGACGAATTTTGTCCCGCGATGTTTGACAAGTTGAATTTGCTAAAGACAAAAGTCACGGGACTTTGCCTTTAGTAAATACGGTGATGGCCAAATCGCCTCCAAACTCATGGGAGTTGAGGTGATTTGGCCAAAATCGCCTTTAGTAAATATACCCCTAAGTCCCTAAGTGGATCAAATTAGTTAATAAGTGTACCGATGTTCAATGCAGTCCACTCAGAATACAAGGGGTCCTTTGCACATAGATACCAAACGCTGAGAGTGGAAAGAGTTTTCCTCACTTTAAGTCCCAAATGCATACAAATATGTCCAAAAAAACGTAAAACTCACAGTTCCGATGTCTGTCCCTTCGTTTATGTGACTTTACCAAAATATGCGGTCCAATCTAGTGGTGGGAATGATGAAGTCTAATCAATTGTGCAATGGACTTTAGATTATCTAATGCTGCAGATATCGGCATCTTCACTTCTAGCAGGTCCAATACGAATGGAACGCCAGAGGTCTCCACGTGTTTTTGCAGGGTATCTCTATGGAGATAGTAAACAGATACCTCTCCTCCATGAGAGAGGGGAATCCCCTGCTGACTGTTTCACCGCTGGAGGCACTTCAAAGGATCCCGCAGAGACTGGTCAAAATCGGCGCCTTTTACACATATTTTTGTTTTCACTGTTGCTGCGTGAGGAATTTGGTGGTGTTCCTATGTGTAATACGGCTGCTGTAATTTAGTGTCAGAAATTAGTGAGCGCCCTTACTTTCTACTATTTCAACCAATCAAATTCTAGCTCTCACTTTCTATTACATACTAGATAATGTCAGCTAGAATCTGATTGGTTGCTATGGGCAACATCTCCACTTTTCCATTCTCGCAGCTTAGTACATCTAGCCCTGGGCCTGGGAGAGAAAAGAGACGGGCTGTGGTGACATGCCGGACGACAGTGAGAGCGCTGCGGTACATAGAAGCTTAGGGTTAGGCTGCGGGAGATGGAGGGTCAAGGTTAGGGTTAAGGTTAGGCTTCGGAAGAGGAAGGATTAAGGTTAGGCTAATAAAGGGGGAAGGTTACAGTTAGGCTGCGAGAGATGGAGAGTTAAGTTTAAAGTGAGGAGGGATAGAATGAGGATAAGGGTAAGGGTTAGGCTTAGATCTTAACCCGTCATTTTATCCAGTGATTCTTCTTTTGCAGCTGTTGCAAAGAGACTACTGCCGCTGCCCCCCTGTCGGAACATGATGTGTCTAAAATAGACGCATCGTACCGGTAAACCACACCCAGTCCCTGATCACTAGTTGTCATATCCTTGACATTTGCCCTTATTTACCCTGACCAGGATCTGTATTGTTCCTTGCATTTCTTCTTAGCTTTCGCTGATATTCAAAAAAAAAAAATTGCAAGCTGCAAGTGACAGTTTTATTATTTATTTCATTATTATTATTATTATTATTATTTTTATGCCCTTACTGCTCCCCACACCCACCATGCGTACATAATATACACATGTCTCCCCTCCCACCTTGCTGTTGAAAATGGTTACTGTGCGTAATTCAGAATCTATCGTACTGTGTTCCCCTGTTCTGAATGGGTAAGTAAGCTGTCGTTATTAAGACTGAATCCAGTCCAAGAGCACTGAGGAAACACAACATACAGGGTGATGGCACAAAGTTGAAAGCAAGACAGAAATACAAAACAATTCAGTGACAATGTAGAGAAAACACAGATCAGATGTGAGGAAATAGAGAACAAGAGGATAGATGGCCCTTCCCTGCTTACAATCTACAAGGTACAGTAGGAGGAGATTTATATCCCTTTCACATCACCACCAAAAACCAGGGTTATTGCCAGGGCACGGTCCAACAACTTGTGGTGTGGTCTGAAAGATCATGAAGTTCTCTTCCTGGGTCTAATGACCCAGGAGAAAAGAAGGGTTTTACCAGGGTCCGACCCGGGTATTGTGAAAGGTTCAACGTTGCACACAAAAAACCTGATTGGAGGAATGAGTTTTCTATTGCTATGGCAATAGTAAACAAATCTCTCCCCGAGAGCCACACGCCGCCTGTCACACTGTCAGGGCAGACCTGGATACTGGAATTTCCCAGGTCAAGCCTGCAGTGTGAAAGGGATCGTGTCAGGGTCTGTGACCCTGGGATGATTTGTTTCATATGGATATATTCCGGTTTGTAAGATATGGGGTGGAAATGAAAGGAGTATGACAGGAAACACACGGTGGTGGGATGGGACAGGCACTAGAGAACTCCACTTTTATTATAAGCTGTGAACTCCTCCTTCACTGAGAAGTCATTCCGTGCTGTCTGACCCATGTATTTCTCACTCTAGGTGATCCTGGTTTGGTCCCTGGTAAAATTCGAGACCCCCAAGTATAACAATGTATTGTATCCATCTTGGGATGTTGTCCTGGGACTGCTTATGGTTGTTTTCTGCCTCATTTGGATCCCCATTATCGCCTTTGTAAAGATCTTACAAGCTCCAGGAAACATATGGCAGGTCGGTATATTTTGGAAACGTTACAGTATTTCTTATGCTGTTTTAATTTTTCATTATTTTTATTAGACCATAATTTTTATATTTTAAAAAATCACTGCGCAACTCATCAAACAAGTGTTTGTAACTTATCCAAATAATCTGGGGTAAAATATAATTAAACTTTCAAAATTCAAAACACATTTTACAAACTAAAATCATTGGCCCAGATCCAGCTTGTGAGCGAATTTACGCGTGACGGAGACGTAAGATCGCCTTTTAGTAAGTACTGCGCATGCGCACCATAGAAAATACGCTCAGTAACATAGCGTAATTGTGAACGTATGGGCAATTCACGTATGTGTCACGTAAATACTTACGTGTGGGCGTGCCAATTTTACATTTCACAAAAATATGTTTGAAATACGTTATGTAGGCGGGGGTTGTATTTAAAGTGTACAATATGGGCGTGCTTAGCTGCGTAAATACGTGTTGCCCATATGTACGTGTGCGGATCACGTCGGTTACGTTGGCAAAAGTTAAGGTAGGGTTTGAAAAGTGTATCTTGGACAAAATACGTACATTCAAGGGGTGTGCCAAGGGGAGTGTATAGAAGGTACGCACGCGGAAATACGCTACGCGAGTAAACGTACGGCAAACGTAGTTCTGGATCTACCCCATTGTGTTACTGTACCTCAGGACCAAAACTTATGGTAATAATTGCCATAGGGCCGGGGCACGTCATTATTGGGTGATGTCCCACTGACTCTCAAAAGGAACTGAATGAATATAGATCTCCCCACCGATGCTGAATCCATGGCTTTTTCTGATTGTTAGGATCAGAAAATGGCCAGTATTTGCGGTTGTGCCAGAGCATGCAGTACTATCGGCACTCACATCTGGATCAGACAAATCCAAAAACCTGTTCCCTTTTTGTTGACAGCAAGGTGGCTATAGGTGCAATTGGGTGGTACAAAGGTATGCTAATTGTACAGTATAGACGTAACCTACACACTTTTGGCCTGATCCAGACTTAAGGTCATTTTACGTACCTTAGCTACACACTACTAAGGATAATGCACTCCCCCTGGCACCCCCCTCGCACATTCGTAACTTAAATCACTCACGTGTTCCGAACCCTGCCTTAACTTTTCCTTGCGTATCTCTGTCTGTACGTATCGCCTTGTCGTACATAAGTACCTAACCCAGCCCATACTGTACAATTTCATTGCCTCCCCCCACCCACAATGCGTATTTTTGGCTTGTGTAGGGACAGCATGCCCTATCATATGGCATTATATACAATTTATGAACAATAATAGTTTTGATGAGTAACATCTGCTACGCACATACGCAGTGCGTTCCCACAGCCGGCCCTACGCATGCCACATGCGTAAATTGTCTGTTGTTATAAAGTCTGGATCAAGCCCTTTGCCTTATCTAGACTTGGACGGATGGATCGGAAATCTTAAGGTAGAGGTTAACTCATGGAACTCGCGAGTGAGAGGTGAGGCTTCCCATGCGCTCACAGGGAAGGCCAGCTCCAGCAGGCTCTGCCCTCAGACCTCCAGTGGAAGTCTTGATCCAGCCCATTAATAAGGTTAGAGGACTTACACAAGCCAGTTGCATATGTATCCCTAAACATTAATAGTGCACATGTGAGCACCAGATGTTACACTGCGGATCCCCATAATTCTGTACACATGGCAATTTATATAGGTGGCGCAATGCCAAGCCATCTCCATGCCTCAACCCCGCAAGGGGGGCAGAGATAGGTAAGAAGATGAGGCTGAGAAAGGGTTATGGACACATTAGTCATCCAAAGACTACAAGTGAGAGGGATGACAGGAGATTTCACTTCCATTTCACATGAGGACTTTCACACCCCGTGCATATGAAACACATACAGAGGTCTGGATCTGGTCCACTGTTATTAAAACCCCTTTCACATCACCACCTAATACCCCGGATTTTGGCCTTAAATATTTGGTGGTGATGTGAAACCCGGGATTCAGACCCGGGGAAAAAAAGAGTTTTTCCCGGTACACACGCATAAAGTGTCAGTGTGTAAGGTCTCATGTTGTTCTTCAACATGGGTCCTTCACAAAGACACCTGATTGTACAGATTTATTTTACTATTGCTATGGCAATAGTAAAGAAATCTGTAGCTGGCAGCCGCACACAGGGAAATGTGACAGACGGCAATTTGTGTTACTTGTAGGTCTTCTTTCAGGTCCTCTTTTTTTTTGTAGGCTGATTGTCAGTTGCCAGGGCAGTCCCGGGAAATTCATAGCACATGTGAAAGGGTCAGACCCGAGTTTATGTGGACTTATAACGCAGCTTTTTTTATTGACATGGCAATCCACCCAGGAAAAACACGGGTTGAAAATCTGGGGTTTTTCAAGGGTGGTGATGTGAAAGCGGAATAATAAGCATTGTCTGGACAGAGGGGACCGTGTTCAGAGATCCGTCAGCGAAAGGTGCCTAATGGACTTCCGTGCGTAAAATCAACGTAGATAGCAGAAATTTAGTTACTACGCATGCGCAGTTCATCCGATCCTAAAATTACACACGGAACTTTCCGCAAATACAAGTCTTTGAATACGGCCCAGGATCATTCATTGAATAATATAATAAGACCTTTTCGTTTCCTTTTTGTATCCAAGAATGATGAGTCAGAGGCCAGGTCCTGGCATTAATAATTAGATAACGACTTGGTTAGAAGCCAGATGAATAATTCTGATTAAAGATGAATGATGCTAGAACAGGAATAGACCTGAACTGGATTAGAAAGAGAAACAGCCACCAGAGGTTTAAGTATTATAGTAATGTGGCCTCCTGTCCTCTCTACCCTTTAGTGAAAACAGAGCTGTGGTCTTTTCTGCTCTATCAGTAACTGGCCACATCCAGTAGTCTATCACACTTAAAGCAGAGCAGAAGGACAGCAGACATATGAATGGCAATATACTAGAAGCATATAATTCATACTTGCCGACTCTCCCGGAATGTCCGTGAGACTCCCGAAATTCGGGCAGTTCTCCCAGTATCCCGGAACAGCCGGCAAATTTCCATTAAACCATGGCCTCAAGTCCTGCCCCCTGCCTGGCAACACTAGTTTACTATTGTTGGTAGGGACAGGGAGGGACTTGATGACGCAAATTCAAGCCCCACCCCCACTACCACCCCTATGAAACTCGAAAAGGGGTATTTTATAGTTAGGAGGCCATTAAGCCCCACCTCCTGTATGCATCTATAGCTTCCCTCCGGGAGCTTTTAAAAGTCGGAAACCCTGATATAATTCACTGTCACATTTTGCCTTTATAGCGTATTGTAACTTGCTGTAGAACAACTGATAACTGGGGACCTGCCCTGCCAGAGAATCGTGGTGACAGGTACCAGCATATGAAGGATGACACTGCCAAGGAGGACGCCAGAGACATGGAAATCCCAGACATTAAAGGCACTGATAACTTTACATTTCAGGAAGACTAAGAACAATGTGTAACATTTGTTAATATATAATAGGCTGTACATGATTTGCAACACCTAATAAATAAAATGTTTTAATCTGTCATGTGCATTCCAGTACCTTTAGGAAAACTGGTGCATGAGAACATGTTGTAGGAATACATAACAACTAAAGCATCTCAGTAGAGTTACTAGAATGAAAACAACACCAGGCTAATATCCTTTGAAAATGTGAAAATACAGGTCCCTTCATACTTTGCCAGGTATCAGCTATGCCTATGCTGTTGGAGAATGCTGGGAATTATATTTTCACAATGCCTTGAGAGACAAAGGTTACCTATGCCTACTCTAAAGAGTTATGTTTAAGGTCTTAGGGAGCTGATGCAAATCATATTTCAAAATGATTACTGCGAGGGGGCAGGGCTTCATGACGCGATTTATGCAAATTGTGTCATTAAGCCCTGCCCCTGTCAATCACACGTGTGATCTCAGGTGTTAAAGGGGTGGACGGGACTTGATGACATCATCAAGCCCCGGCCATCCCTAGTAATGCTAGGGATTACACGGGTGATTGTTTGTTTGTAGGGGCATGCCGGAGATTTGCCGGCTCTTCCGTGATACCGGGAGAACGGCCAAAATTTCGGGAGTCTCCCAGATATTCCGGTAGAGTCGGCTATCCTGCCCATATCCCACTGCTGCACCAATATACACCCACAAAGTCAGGACTACTACAGACAGATGAATGGGGATCGTTACCCTGATGGTCTGGAGAGAGTACACACTGATGATTTCACCAGACATCGGGATATCACTGATCACAAATAATCAGTCTAAAAATTAAACCCCACAATGCAATGCTGTGTCAGTCTATTCTGCAGCATTGTGGGACAGTACGCAGTGGCTTGTGACACGTCTATATGACCTAAAAAAACGACTTCAGTATTTGCATATTTATTGTTTGTCAAAGAGAATTCATATTAAGAATAAATAAAAGAATGTCTTAATTATAGGGCAGCACTTCCTTATACCGGATTACAGTCAATTCTGGCTTAATGCACACTTTGAAACCAAGCTCATGACTGCAGACTTACAGATACTGCACCAGTTATGGGAAATATACCTTTACCAGGATCTATGAACGTTTGTCGGGATAAATCTAAAGATCGTAACGTAAGTAATTAGCTAGTTATTAGCCACTCTCACATTATTTAATATGTTGATACATCAAAGACATTTTATATAATATCTGAGGTTGTTTTCTTTCCAAATAATATATCTTGATATTAAAATACTAAACAGTTGGGCTGATCCAGAGTTTTAGAGTAAGAGTAGAATAGATGAAAGTGTTCATATAAATTCACATTTTTGTTTGCATGAAGGGAAAATACTTTGCTTTTGCACATAGGGCTGGATAAAAACAGAGTGGAAGTTGCTCAATCAATTTATAAGTATATGTTAAACAGGTGCATGAAAGGCAGGGGGTTAATCTGCTTGCCACAGAAACAAAAGGAAAGAAAGCCCCAGCACACTGCCATAAACCAGTAACAAACTCTACTGTTCTATCTGTAAAATAAAACACAGAAATGTTCGTTACACATATTTGATCAAATATGGGATAAGCCACCAGCCACCGTTCTTTGCCTCCTTTCTGATGTTGCTCATATGTTTGAGCAGGAAACAGGTCGCATAATGTAAATAATATGAGACTCTCCTCCAGTGTTTCCTATCAGCCGCACCTGTGGAAGGTCTGTCATAGTAATAAGGGGAGAGAGACCCTGATACATGGCTTCAGGAAGGCGCGATAGAAGAACAATATAATATTATGATCCTGAGAGGCGCCTAAACCAGCTATAAATGTCTGAATAACGCAGTATCCGGCATCTGGTGAAAGCATTACAGAGGTAATGATCCCGGGAGTATATATGTTATATACAGATACAAATATTATATATCAAATACATATCTGGCCTGATTATCATTTACCCCTCTCTCATCCATCATTACCCCTTTCACTAGTCAGTAGGGGTAACACAGAGCCTTTCCTATGCCCCACAGATGCAGCAGATATGCAACTCATCTAGGAACCGCTCCAAGAAATCAGTACAAAGATAAACATATAAATGATCCGGCGTAAAATATCACCGATAATAAGACATTTATTTCTACAACTGCAAGGGATAGAAACAGGCAAGAAACACACATTCAAATGTCATCCTATCACCATAATCATCACCACTATTATCACCATCATCATCATCACCATTATCATCATCATCATCAGCACCATTATCATCATCATCACCATTATCATCATTATCATCACCATCATCATCATCATCACAATCATCATTATCATCACCACTATTATCACTATTATCACCATCATCATCACCACTATCTTCATCATCACAATCATATTCATCATCACCACTATCATCACTATTATCATCATCACCATTATCATCATCATCATCATCACAATCATCATTATCACCATCATCATCATCATCACCACCACTATCATCACTATTATCCCCATCACCATAACCATTATCATCATCACCACAATCATCATTATCATAATCACCATTATCATCATCATCATCACCACTATCATCACCATTATCATCATCATCATCATCATCATCACCACTATCATCACTATTATCACCACTATCATCACTATTATCACCATCATCATCACCACTATCATCACTATTATCACCATCATCATCAACACTATCATCATCATCATCATCATCATCATCACTATTATCACCATCATCATCACCAGTATCATCATCATCACCATTATCATCACCATTATCATCACAATCATCATTATCACCATCACCATCATAATCATCACCACTATCATCACTATTATTATCACCATCATCATCACCATTATCATCATCATCATCATCATCATCACAATCATCATTATCACCATCACCATCATAATCATCACCACTATCATCACTTTTATCATCATCATCATCACCACTATCATCATCATCATCATCACAATCATATTCATCATCACCACTATCATCACTATTATCACCATCATCATCACCACTATCATCATCATCATCATCACAATCATCATGATCACCATCACCATCATAATCATCACCACTATCATCACTATTATCACCATCACCATTATCATCATCACCATTATCACCACCATCACCATTATCATCATCATCATCATCACCATGATCACCATCATCATCACCATTATCACCATCATCATCATCACCATTATCATCACTATTATCACCATCATCATCACCCTCATCATCATCACTATTATCACCATCATCATCACCCTCATCACCATCATCATCACCATTATCATCACTATTATCACCATTATCATCATCATCACAATCATCATCATCATCATCATCACCACCATTATCACCATCACCATTATCATCATCATCACAATCATCATCATCATCATCACCATTATCATCACTATTATCACCATTATCATCACCATTATCATCATCATCACAATCATCATCATCATCACCACCATTGTCATCACTATTATCACCATTATCATCACCATTATCATCATCATCATCATCACAATCATCATCATCACCATTATTACCATCACCATCATAATCATCACCATTATCATCATCATCATCATCATCACCGTTATCATCACTATTTTCACCATCATCATCATCAGCATTATCATCACTATTATCACCATCATCATCATCACAATCATCATCACTATTATCAGCACTATTATCACCATCATCATCATCATCATCATCATCATCCCAATCATCATCACCATTATCCTCACTATTATCATCATCATCATCACCATTATCATCATCATCACAATCATCATTATCACCATCACCATCATAATCATCACTATTATCACCATCATCATCACCATCATCATTATCACCACCATCATCACCATTATCATCATCATCACCATTATCATCACCATCACCATCATCATCACCATTATCATCATCATCATCACCACTATCATCACTATTCTCACCATCATCATCATCATCACAATCATCAGCATCATCATCACCACTATCATCACTATTATCACCATCATCATCAACATCACAATCATCAGCATCATTATCACCATCATCATCACCACTATCATCACTATTATCACCATCATCATCACCACTATCATCATCATCATCACCATTATCATCACTATTATCACCATCATCATCACCACTATCATCATCATCATCACCACTATCATCCCTATTATCACCATCATCATCACCATTATCATCATCATCATCACCACCACCACCACCATCATCATCATCATCATCACTATTATGACCATCATTATCACCATTATCATCATCATCATCACCACCATCACCATCATCACCACTATCATTATCACCATCACCATTATCACCATCATCATCACCACTATCATCACCATCATCACCATCACCATTATCATCATCACCACTATTATCACTATTATCACCATCATCATCACCATTATCATCATCATCTTCACCACCATCATCATCATCATCACCACTATTATCACCACCATCATCATCACCATTATCATCATCATCATCATCATCATCACCATTATCATTACCATCATCATCACCACTATCATCATCATCACAATCATCATCATTATCACCATCATCACCACCCTCATCATCATCATCACCCTCGTCATCATCATCACCACCACTATCATCACTATTATCACCATCATCATCATTATCACCATCATCATCATTATCACCATCATCATCATTATCACCATCATCATCACCACTATCATCATCATCACAATCATCATCATTATCACCACCACCACTATCATCACTATTATCACCATCATCACCACCACTATCATCATCATCATCATCAAAATCATCATCATTATCACCACTATTATCACCATCATCATCATCACCATTATCATCATCACTATTACCATCATCATCATCATCACTATTATCACCATCATCATCACCACTATCATCATCACCATTATCATGACCACTATCATCATCACCATTATCATCATCACCATTATCATGACCACTATCATCATCACTATTACCATCATCATCACCCTCATTGCTACACTCATCATCATCACATTACTATGATCACAGTTATCACCATCATGGTCATTGTGATGTGAGGCGGTGATATTCATACTGAGGTGTATGTGGGTGTGACGCAGTGATACGTTATTGCGTGATGTCCCATCGCGGTGTTTCCTGTGCTCGGTTGCCGCACACCTGTTGTGGATTAGTTGTAATAACACCGGTGACGGCGCTGGTTGTGTGGAGATAATGAAACAATTAGACGGATTCTTGGCCGAGCTTCACACGTACTGCGCAGTGTTCGCCATGTAACGGGTCACATCTTCACATACAATATATGGAATAAAACCAGATGTTGCGTTACAATAATTGCCGGCGTTGATTACGCTCTGGAGCTGACGCTTGTTTTCGGTAACATTAGAGGATGATGTGAGGCGAATAATGTCCTGAAGCCTTCCTCTCCTGCTTGCAGTAAACACGGTCAGAATACTCCGGAGCCAAGGTGAGCGTCCGCCAGCATACGTGGAGTCTCTGCGTGATTCTGTGCTATACGTTCTCAGAAATGGCGCTCACGCAACCGCCCCTGATTCATACGTGAGTGCACAGGCGCTGTGACCGCTGAAGGGGGAGGAGTCACGTAGTTAATGTGCGGTAAGGGTGTGGCCCTTCTCTCATAACACGCAACATTCATGTTATACCTGGGAGCCGCGCAGAGATCAACCATTGGAGCATCGCGATATGGCTGCTGGACTTGCGACGTCTGGAAGCGAGGGGACCCCGGCCACACCCTCTGTCTTATGTCATGTCGTTTCTCATTATTCCTCACAGATATTTTGCCGCCGTGTGACGCAGTATCTGATAGGAACAACGTAACGGAGCCGCTGGCGATCTCACCCAGTGTATCGCATCACATACGGGGGGACGCACAGGACCTGGTGAGGACGAGGGTGCGCGTGTAACATGTTGCGCCGTTAAGTTAAGTTTTTTTGCAGTTAATGCGTCGCTTTATCTTTAATTTGCAAATTAGAGTTGAGCTGGAAACTCCCCCAATTATTATTACTATTATTATTATAATAATAATAATTATTATTATTATTATTATTAATGTTTATTTAAAAGGTTCAACACGGTATCCGCAGCACCGTACAAAAGCAATTGTTACATATACAAAACAATTAACAAACAGGGTATCAGTTCAAATACATAAGGAATACAATGCAATGCAATTGTTAATTCACCACTAGTGTCAATATTGCTGTGCACCACTAGTCTACTGAAATAACTTATCTTATTTTGGAAAACATATTTGGAAAGATCTAGTATTATTTCTTAATAAATGGGTAAAAGCTTAAATGTTTATTTGTCCTCTGAAACCGCAGGAAAGAATCTTTTATTTGCTATTTGTAAATTCAACAGGGTAAAAAGCAAGGAAAAATTATGTTAATCATTTAACTTTTTTTTTCATCTTCAGCAGCACATATGAAGTTGTCTATTCACACATTAGTATTACAGCTGTAACTAGCGCTATACAAAATGACTATGTAACCTGAGTGCAATGAGTCAAGGCTGCAAGGTTTGGCCATATTGAGCTTCAGGTAGTTATTGGGACATTTATGTGGATATAGTATTGATAGTATTGACTCAAGGGCATGACAAGGGAAAAGAGAGAGAGAGGTAATACTGGAGGATCAATGGGTTCCCAAAGAGTAGAAGGATTCAGTGAGAGAACAGAGCCTTGTAGGGCTCCATTAATGATGATGATGAATGGATGGTGGACAGGCCAAAGCTTGGCGTATTTTGTTAAGTTTGCGGGAAGACACAAACAAGCCATATAAAGTCATCTTTAAATATATATGAAAAATAAAATGCATTTAAGTTAGTTGTTTAAACCTAAAGGGGCCTATATAGTGGAGGTCTGCTATAGGAGTACCATGTGATCCTAATTACCATAAGTGCAAGAGGAGAACACTCCACTCGCATTTATGGGTTCCTGTGTGCAGGGCCATACTTTAAAAATTACACATTGGCCCCACAATGAAAGTGGAGTGTAAATGAATTATTTTTTTTTGCATTAATTTTTATATAATTTTTG
>WWET01002215.1:14740-31283 GCA_011038615.1 Limnodynastes dumerilii
CAAATTATATTGATCTAATTTAAAAAAACAACTTGTATAGTGAAGCACAGCGGAGGTATTTTTGTTGGTGTGTAAATGAAGATCACAAGTATGGGCTAATTACCTCCCCTCTCCCACCATGTGGACATGCATTAAGCATGCCAGTGCCACCCACCCCCTGGACTGGCTTCAGCATAGAAATCTGGATTTTCAGGATCATAATCTGTGGTGGTATTTTTTTATTTTGTTTTACCTTCCAAGCACTTACTCTTTGAGAGTTGTTTTGGTTGTGTACCCATTCTGTGATATTCTGTTTGATGCTAGATACTTATTGCTTATTGCATACATGCAACCAATGCTACGTATAATGACTGATAACGATATTGTTTTTGTATCATTTGCAGGTGTTGGGGTTACAATGGTTCTTATAACAGCACTGGTCTCCATTTACTACAATGTTATTGTTGCCTATAGCCTATATTATTTATTTGCCTCATTTAACAGTTATCTGCCATGGTCTGAGTGCTTTGAATGGGCTGACAGTAAATGTCATGATGGAATATCAGGTTTGATTATTATTATAATTATTATATCTATTATTATTACAGAGCACATGCCACTTTTCGAATAATAGATCCCAATACTTTAAAGATAGATAGTGTAACAGGATGTTGATAAGTTGAGATACTGAGTCTTGTCCATTTAGTTGAACTAGTTGCCACAGGATATGACTTATCCTGAATTCTATGGATCAAGGCTATGGGTAGCTGGGAGAACATAGGCATAAGGTACAATGCACCTCAATGAGTTTTCAGAGCCATAAAACATTAAGAGATTATTTTTCTTCCTGTTCCGTGAACCAATCACAGCTGATTGATGTGCCTTGCACGTGGATCAATCGGGAGAGGTCCCTAGGGCCAGGATTCCTCCTAAATCCCAAAACTAGCTCCAGGGCTGGGGTAGCCTGTCCCTGAGACAACAGTCTCTTAGCTGCCGCTCCTGGAGCCCTTAGGGCTCCATTATTAAACATGCCTTTCTAGTGATTAAAGATCTGCACCTCCTGAACTAATTTCTGTTCAGGTCAGGATGCACTAAAGGAAGATTCTCCAACAGCCACTAAAAGCTGGTTGCTTGGGGAGATTAT
Source organism: Limnodynastes dumerilii (assembly GCA_011038615.1). Lineage (NCBI taxonomy): Eukaryota > Metazoa > Chordata > Amphibia > Anura > Limnodynastidae > Limnodynastes > Limnodynastes dumerilii. Next base: position 15,864 of record WWET01002215.1, read on the forward strand.
ACAGCCACGGCTGGAAGCTACTGCAGGAGACCTTGGGGGGGTCTCCTGCAAATCCCCTGGCCCCACTAGACAATCAGGGACAGGTGGTCCCTCTGAGAACCACATTCCCATTGGAATTTGGACTTTGGGGTCTCCTGAAAATCCCCCGGCGCCACTAGACAACCATGGACAGGAGGTCCCGCTCATTCCCATCGTGTGACCAGAGGTATGGCAGGAAATGCCATAATAGTTCCATGATCCCCTCTTGACAACCAGATAGAAATACCGTTTATTATCTTTTAAATCCTATGACCACCATATGAGTGTGTCGGAAGAGAGGGAACCCAGTCACAGATAGATAATACACTGCATAAATTAGCACATTCTGAGGTAAAAGACACTGGTTTATTGCTAGAAAATTCATATTTTCTTTATGTTTTTGTAGGACTATGCAATATAACCATGGACAATGCTATAATTACAATGAATGTGTCATGGGTAAAAGATAACAACCTCACTTGTACTTTTGACAATACTACAGAGCTACCAAGCAAACAATACTGGGAGTAAGTATGATTTGGGACACATTTTGGGCAGAATGGGCCTTAGTCTGCAGGCAGAAAAGGAGGCTATAGGCTAACATAGCACTTATGTCAATCTTTTTTAGTTATTCATTTTTTTTTTACGTAAAAAAATACATTTAAAAATGGAAAACAATATGGAAATGTCAAACGGTTGAGAAATTATTTTCCTTGGAGTGAAATACAGGGAAAATAACTACAGAAAGTTTTATGAAAAGTCGTATTGCTGCTGCAGCAGAATGAGAATTTGGGATTGAAACTTAGGGCCTGATCCAGACCTATGCTCCGCTGCGTTTTTACCATGGTCGTAAGCATAAAAACGGCCATTTGTACTTACTGCGCATGCGCGGAGCAGATGTTAGAAGTTCTGAGCGTATGGGCCTTGAGCCCACCAGCCTCGTAACAATGCTCGAGGGGGCATGCCTGCCATGCAAAATCCAGAAATACACACCGAGGGCGGGGTGAGGCATTTAAATCGTACAGTATGGGCATGGTAAGGGTCGTAACTACGCAAGGAGCTTTTGGACGCCCGCGGTTATGAACAGGAAAGTTAGGGTAGGGTTTTCTGAGTGTAAGACGGCAACACTAAGTACGAACAAGGGGAGTGCCTATGGGAGTGCATCGCAGGTACGCTGGTGTAAATACGCTACGCACATGAGCGTTTCATGAGCGAAGGTCTGGATCAGGCCCTTAGAATTCGATCGAAAGAGATTTGGACAAAATGTGTTTTAGGTAAATGGAAAAACCAGAAAGAAGTTTTGTTATTAAATTTTATTAATTTACAGTTCTTGCTACGGAAGAACTGTACATGCGGGGGAACTGCTGCTACAGAAGATGTCCATCTCTATCATTGATCTTAGGCCATATAATGCATTAGGAGTTTGTCATTTCTCACATATCTGTCTTGATATTTCCAGGAAGGTGGCATTGAGGCAATCCAGTGGTCTGGATGAGACAGGGCAGGTGGTGTGGTACCTGGCCCTTTGCCTCCTGCTAGCATGGATTATAACAATGGCTGCCTTAGTAAAAGGAATAAAGTCCACTGGAAAGGTAAAGAGAATTTATTTTCATTCTTTATATACTTCACAAGAATTGTGGTTATTGTGAGGGACGAGAGTGCTATATATCAATAAACAGTCAAACTAAAAGGAAAGGTCAATAGTTTTGGGATACACATAGTAGAATATATGAGGCCGTATACACACCTAAGAGTAACTTAGATGTGGACAGAAGTCCACAACTAACTCAATCGTCCTTGCCCCTAACCCACCCCCTGTTTTTAGATACCTTATGGCATTTAAGAGTGCCATAGGGATACCTTATATTATCTTTAGAAGGAAACTGCACACAGACATTGCCTCTCCCCGCATCCCCGGCTAATCTAAATACCTCCTTCCCCCCACACTTCTACCTAATCACTGCTCGAAGCAGCATTACGCCACCTCTTTCTAACTAAACTACTCCATCTACGTACCTAACTGGTACATAGATTGTGTAAATGACCTACTATGCATGCGTGGTAGGTCATTTCTCAAATCCACGCACCTAAGAATTCGAAGCTTTTTAGTGAGTACGGCCCATGGTACTTTCATATTTATATTCTAATAAATACAAAGGGCCGGATTCAGATTTAATGACATCATTAACTTCTGTAAGCTGCTTGCAGAAGTCATGTGATTTAATGGCAATGCGCGTACCAGATATTCCGCAACTAATCTCCAGGTGACCGGAACTTGGTTCTATATTCGTGGAGATGCGTCTGACAGAGTTGTCCATCCCTTCTGCCCACCTAAACCCCATAAGGTGGGCGGGGGACGTGAAAATTCCAATAAGGGTTGGGTTTAAGAGCACGACCGCTGATCTGCACGGGAGACGTAAGGCGGGGTTATGGCAGTGTATCTGCTGCCATATTTGCATGAGAGAGGGCAATGGACTCCCCTCTTCCATGCGAATGTGAAGAGATCCAATATGACAATATCATATAAAAATATAAATTGCACAGTAAGAAATGAACATAAAACTGCTTCATAGTATAAAAGACGCATGTTATAATAATCTTTTTATCATACAATTATAATTTATGTAACATATTACATTTCCAGCGATCGCTGTGCTGTGTAATTATGGGATACAAGTAATGATTGCCTCTATAAATAGGTGGTGTACTTCACTGCATTGTTCCCATACGTGGTCCTCGTTATCCTTCTTATCAGAGGAGCTACTTTGGAAGGGGCAAGAGATGGCATTGAATACTTTATCGGACAACAGTCTGACATTAAAAAGCTTGCTGATGGTGAAGTGAGTAATTGATATTAAAATATATATATTTATTTGTATTTTTAGTTTAGTAAATAGCAGAAAGTATTCTGCAGAATTTGAAGATAATATTAGTCATATAAAGAGGAGAGATGAAGAATTCGATTCGGACCATTGAAAATTGTTAATCTCACAAAGGAACAAAGGCCCATATTCACACACCTAAGAAATAGTCACCTCTTAGGTGCGTATCCTTAGTAAAGGACCTAGTGCGAATTTGTAGTAGGTGTCATGATCTGGGTATGTTTGGGATCAGTGGCGGGTTCCGAGAGGTGTGTAGGACGACTGGCACCAAAGCAGAAGCTGAGAGGCCAAAGGTAGTGCTTGTGCATAGGATTTAGGTTGAATTAAGTGAACCAGGACAGTACAGCGGACTGCTGGACTGGACTGGATTACTCCAGAGACTGGACTGGACTGCGGACTGCTAGACTGTACTGGATCGCTCCAGAGACTGGACAGCGGACTGCTGAAGTGAAGGCAGACTGGTAGCAGTAGTGCAGGTAAGCTGGAAGCTGTAGTGCAGGTAAGCTGGAAGCTGTAGTGCAGGTAAGCTGAAGACAAGACAGGCTGGATGCAAGACAGGCTGGGCTGGATGCAAGACAGGCTGGAACCAGGCAGCATAAATGAATCAAGTTGTTCTGGCACTGAGGGATCAGTGCACAGGGTTTAAATAGCCCACCCAGTGCACGGATTGGCTGGAGGGATCATGTGTGCTGCAGAGGCAGTATCTGAGTGACTGCTGGGAATCACCTGACAGGAGGCAAGATGGCAATGCCCATGCACCAGAGGATAGTGGTGCAGGTGTCTAATCCCAGACACTATGCTGCATAGATGCTGCAATGGACACTGTGCAAGAGGTTGCCACTATTGGGATTGGCACCTCTGGAGGGTTGGAGAGTGGCCATAACAGCTCCTGGACAGGGAAATGCGGTGGCGTCTGCTGCAGAGCATGACAGTAGGTCCTTACACAATCTATGTACCAGTTTGGTACGTAGATTGCCTCTGAGTGGTCTTTAAAGACTGCACAGAGTATTTTAGGTACAATGAGATGGCGTAATGTAGACTAGGGGAGGGATTAGGTAGAAGTGGGAGGGACTTAGATTAGCCGGGAAGGGTAGGATGGAGGCGGGGAGAGACAATGTCCATGTAGGTAGAAGTGGGAGGGGGGATTGATTTAGATTAGCAAAAATTATAAATGTTAATGATCGTATCTCTGATCGTACGTAACTTGTACGTAACTCCATATGATAGGGCGTGACATCCCTACGCAAGCCGAATATACGCATTGTGGAAGGAGGGAGGCATTAAATTGCACAGGATGGGCTGGGTTAGTCATTTACGCACGACAAGGCATTACATACGGCCAGAGATATGCATGAAAAAGTTAAGGTATTGTTCTGAACACGAAAGTCAGCTTAGTTACGTACATGACAGGGGTGTGCTTTATACTTAGTAGTGTGTAACTTAGGTACACTGGCGTACATAATATGATTTTAGGTCTGGATCAGGCCCTCTGTGTTAAATTCCTTTGCTCTGTTAAACCCCAAATTAGAAGACTTGTTAAATAACAGTGGCCTACACAAGGATCTTCTGTTGAATATAACTGAAATAAGTTGAGTTATCTGCTGCCAGTCTAAGTGATAACCAAACCTGAAATATCCCTTCTGTAGGTCTGGAGAGATGCGGCTACACAAATATTCTATTCTCTCAGCACGGCCTGGGGAGGACTGATCGCTTTATCATCTTATAACAAATTCCACAACAATTGTTATATGGATTCCATTGTGGTCTGTGTTGTGAACTGCATGACCAGCATTTTTGCAGGATTCGCCATCTTCTCCATTCTGGGACACATGGCTTTGGTGTCAAGGAAAAAAGTTTCAGAAGTCGTGGAAGAAGGTAAAACTTGACTTCCTGGAAATTGGAGTTTTTGAAAGTCTTTGAGCGCCATGAAATAGTAAGAATTTGTAAATTTCTGTAAATAAATACATTTATTAGATTAGATTATTTATTGTTTCAGTTTATCTGTTAAATAACGGTAATTCAGAGTGTGGCCATTAAGTCATCATTCAAAGTATCATTATTATTATTATTATTATTAATATTAATGCTTATTTACATAGCGCCACACATTTTCTGCAGCGCTGTACAGAGAACAATAGACATTCACATCATTCCCTACCCCTTATTGGTCCCTAAGGTCCCTAATACATTCATGCACACACAAACACAGACTATGGTTAATTTAGTCAGCAGTCTGAAAGACCGCATTTATACAATCTACGTAAGAGAAAAATACGTAGATTACGTAAAAAAAATGACTACGCATGCGCAGTAGTAAAAATCGCTAAACACCGGATGTATATGTTATACGTCCGGTACTCTGAATACGGGCCTTAATTTCAAGCTCCTTCTTAAGTATGAATCAGGCCTTGTGTCTCTTTTCTCTGAACATAAAATAATAATATTTATTATTAGTGATAAAACGTAACTTTACACATTGCTTTGTAGGATTTGCACTGGCATTTATTGCTTATCCTGATGCTTTGGTGAAACTCCCAGTATCTCCTCTGTGGTCTATTTTATTCTTCCTCATGCTTCTCACATTAGGACTTGACTCTCAGTTTGCCGGCATTGGTAAGTAAAAATAAAAACTACATTTTACATTACATACCTTAATTATTATGCAGATGCCAATGAAGACTAGTCAAATATATTTAAACCCCAGTACAATCCTTTTAACTTCCTGGCTATCAAACCCCTGATTCTTCTGACATGTATATGTTAATATTGGCACTGCTAAAATACTTAAAATACTGGCAGAGCCGATCTCCTGTTGGAAATTCTCCTCAAATTCAAATTTCTCTTAAATTTCTAATCCTAGGAATTAAATGCTTTTCTGTATATCAGCAGGGCCAGCCCTAGCTATAGGCACTATAGGGGAGTCGCCTATAGCAGCATCTTGTCGGGGGGGGGGCACCCCAGGGTAGAAAAGGAAACCCAGCACAGAACGGTGCCGATCTTCAGTCCGCTGCCTGCCCAGGCACCATTGTACCTCCACTGGGACTCTCTAACAGCAGAGTTGATTTTTCAACCAAATCTTGCCTAGGGCACCAAATTTGCTAGGACCGGCTCTGCTCCAATCCTTCAAACGCTCCCTCAAAACCCATTTCTTCAGCCTAGCCTACCCTTCCTCCACCTAATCTTACCTGCCCTCCCCATCTTCATCACTGTATCTCCTGTTTATTTGCCCTCTCTCACTTAGCATGTTAGCTCTTATGTGCAAGGTCCTCCTCCCTCCTGTCATCACCCCTCTACCCTGTCATCATCTCTTCACACCTTCTCTCTACTATCTCTCTCCTTATTCATCTGCTCCTACACACATATCCAGCATCTTTATTTTCCTTAAATACGTTTAACGTTTATACCATATATATAAGACACCAACCAAATCTTGCCTAGGGCACCAAATTGGCTAGAGCTGGCCCTGTATTACTTATTTTTTCCCTACTTTTGCTATGTTTTTGCTTGTGCTATCTGAAGGGGGGACATTTTTTTGTTTCTATTTATCTGTAAAAGACTGTCCTGTCTGGTAATGTTTCCCTCCCCCCATCCACATAATGTCTGAAAATGGGCTAAATGCTTTGACCTAATCTGAGTAAATCAGTTATTTACTTCAATTGTTCCAGGTGTCATGTGAAACTTCCCAGTAGATGACAGCACCATGACACAATGTGCTCTGGTTGCATCTGCTATGGAAGAATCAGATTGGGCCAAGTCTCTTGTTGTGGTGAATCTCAACAGCATATTGGCATCCAGATAGGTCAGTGCTAAATCCATGTGCTAGCGGCCTATCCTGAGGGGTGTGGGTCTCCGCTGACAATGGCCCTATTTCGAAAGGGTCATTCTCTCCCAGCCAGTTTGGATCTGTCTGGGAAATCGATTGCCATTGCAGAGGGAATGCAATTGATTCTCCCTGGAGCAAAGACTATGTGCCGAATGGTAAGTATAAATTTAACCCTACCTTTACCCTAATCCTCCCTTCTATTATCCTAAACCTAATCCTCCCCTTCCATTATCCTAACCCTAACCAACCCCTTCCATTAACCTAACCCTAACCAACCCCTTCCATTACCCATGCACTAACCCTCCCTTCCCTGGAGGCTAACCCTAAGACTCTCCTCCCTTCAGCCTTACCCTAAGACTCCCTTCCCCATAGCCCAACCCTAAGACTCCCCTCCCCATAGCCTAACCCTAAGACTCCCCTCCCCGTAACCTGGCCCTAACCCTTACCCTGCCCTCCCCAGAGCCTAACACTAAAAGTCCCTTGAGAGGTTACTCATCTCTCCAGTGGGGTCTGCAGAGTGCAGCAGGTGTGACAGGTCCAGTGGGTGGCGGGTCACGAAAAGAAATGGGTAGGTATGCCGGTCAGCATTCTTACCTATTCAAAAAAAAACTCTAAAATGAGCTTTCGTCTGTCTTTATTTTTAAAACAGCCATTTCTAGATGGAGACTGACAACAATCCTGAACAACCTGTTCCTGTTTGGGCCCAAGGTTTGCAACAATGAGTCGCAGAATTAAGCCCAGTGTCTTCCTCGTTACAGAGGTTTTTTTAATCCAGTGGTAGGCTGTGTAAACGTAGCCATCCTCACCCGGCCCTCTTTTCTAGAGCACTCATAATATGAGGTCTCTTCTTCTCTTCTGAGGTCTCTTATTCTGAAGAGCTTGAGGTCAAGCGATCTGATAATGATGATTCCTCCATGTTTTGAAATGGATTCTGATAGTTGTAATGTTGTCTGTGTTTTTGCTGTACAACCAGTTCTGAGACTTGCAAACCAGGGAAACTCTCCTTATGAAGTGTCTCTTTTTGAGGAGCAGAAAATTCGTACTGTCAATTTTTTTTTTTGTTCACTCCCTTCTTCCATGTGGACTGCCTGACCTCAGTGCGAGTGGCAAACACTAGGTTACAGCCAGGGCACCAGCCAATCATTACTCAGCTGTGTAGGTTGCTGTTTAATGGGGCAGCAGCCTCTATTTAAATATCTGACAGCCAACTCTACACTGCCAGTTAGAGTGTTCAGGTTCCCCTTACACTCCCTAGCTCTTTTTCTGTCTTGCTGCCTTGTTTTATGAATTCTGAGAGGTCCCTGCCTCTCCTCTCTTTGTCTTAATCCTGGTGGGTCTCACTCCTTGCACTTACTTCACCATTGTGGTGGATGTCTGTGGTTGATGTGAGAGTGCCTCTGTTTGTTTTGTTTGTCATTGTTCATCTGTTTAATGGGTTGTTCCATCTTGCCCTCTCCAGTGTGCACAGCTTATGCTCTGTACTCTTATGTTTTTCCATTTCCAGGAAAACTAACGCTTGCCTTGTTTGTCATCTTGAGTTTCAGTGTCTCTCCTCTCCCTGGGAGTTGTTTCCAGGGGCCGTGACCTGCTAGGTATCTGCAGCCCAGTCTATCCCCACCATCAGGGCTCTAGTGAATACTAGACTGAGTCCTGGTAGGTTTCACCCATAACATCAGCCTACGTATCCAGGTTCCATATAAACCAAAAGACCTAGCCTATCACACTTCGGCCTTGTCAAGACTTTCTCAGGATATTCACCATAGATGTGGTTAGAGTCTTAAGGTTTTATTTAGACATAGCTACTCAGATTAAAAAATCATATTGGCCAGGATCCTCAGCCTATTACAACAGTCCCGTTACTTTGTCAAATGTGACAAGTAGAGGTTTCAGGCAGCTACCTTGTCCTCATCCATATGGTCAAAATTGTTAATGAGATTGGCAGCAATCTTCTGAGTTTAGGGATTCTTTGGTATGTCGCAGTGTCCTCCAGATGAGAAATTTGTATTTGTTGCTACTCACTGTTAAATCCATTTCTCTGAAGACATCTGAGGGACACTGCAGTCCCACCCTCATACCCAGTAGTGTGAAGGGTTTTAGCTCATTCCTTCAGTGTTTGTGTCCTTTTCTCCTTATCTCCTTAGACTTTGTTATTCATAAACTAGAAGCCACTGGGGGATGAAGTGGAGCTTCTTTCCAAAAGTTTTTGTTAACTGTTTAAGTGCCCAACTCCAGTGCTTCATCCAAATCCATAGTCACACTGTCCCCCGGATCTCTTTAGAGAAGAGGATATAATGGTGAGTTACAGTAAATTACATTTAAAGTATCATGATATAAACACTGTAAAACATTGTGTAGGGTAGAACTATTGTTATGCTTTTCAACAATTGCAAGTGTTTTTCCTTTCTTTCTCAAGAAACTATTACAACATCAATACAGGATGCATTTCCAAAGACAATGAAAACAATGCGGATTCCAATCACAGCAGCAGTGTGTATTGTGTTATTTCTCCTTGGTCTTCCATGTGTTACGCAGGTACAACCATTTTGTTACAAACTCCTAACTCCTGGAAGTCTTAATGTAGTTTACAATAGTTGGAGACAGGGTAATTTATATAAATTATGAATTAATGTTCTTTAATCTCTATGATCCTGACACAGACTTACTAAGAAATTCTGTGCGTAACTTCAGCAATGGAGGCTAAAGTACAGATTTTTTTAGTTACAATACGGCACGTATGAGACCAGGGTACTCCGCTCCCCCTCCCCTTGCTCTTCTACGTGTGGATTTTGAATCCGTGTCCTGGGGGCAACCTTAAATATTTCCGTGCGCAATAGAGGATCACACATAATGGCTAAACCCAGTACTTACTGTATGATTTAAATGCCTAAGGCCACCCACTATGTGTATCTCATTAGACATGGTGGATGGCCCTGTCCGCCTTGTGGAAGGGGATTTCCGCACAAAATACAGCATTGAGAAGTTCTGTTGCGGATGCTGCATTTTGTGCTGATATATGTACCATACGTAAGTCAGCTCTTTTCCGTACATGTGGATCTGGCCTTATAAGACTGGACACACCCTGGGGTCTGTTTTGTGCTTTAATGCCTGCTACACACTATGCTATATCCCAAACTATTGCTACAGTCGTGGGCACATAGCAAAATCCATGATAATAAGGGCTATCTCTCTGTCTCCAAATATTAGTTCTAAGCATATATGGACTGTATTAACAATGGGCTGGATCCAGACTTAAGTAAGTGCTTGAAATTAGTTACTCCTGGGCTAAACCATGTTGATTGCAGGGGAGTCATATTTAATCTGTTGCAAACAGTATTAGAGATGAGAGGTGATGTTTCCTATCCCAAGTCTAAATAACAGTGTAATAGTAAAGTTGGTCAGTATGACTCCCCCTGCAATCAACATGGTTTAGCCCAGGAATAACTCATTTCAAGCACTCACTTAATTCTGGATCCAGCCCAATGTTCTGACAACATTACGAGGTGTGCACACCCCGCTACGATGCCCGAGCTCAGTGCGGTCGTAAGGCGCCCATAGGTCGGGATCTGGCCCATTGTCTGTATAAATGATAATATTGACATTTAATATATCTCCCCAGGCAGGTATATACTGGGTAATCCTAATTGATTCCTTCTGCGGGGGATGGGCACTCTTATTTGCTGCAGTGTTGGAGTTGGCAGCAGTAAGCTGGATTTATGGTAAGCATTCACCATTAAAAGCAAGGATGGGAATCCATTGATGTTTCATGTTTCTGATGTATTTGATGTAGCATTCGCACTTCTTGGATTCCCCTGTAGTTACGCCCCTGTCCTGGGATATGTTTGTGTAAGGGGCTGCAGTTGCTGCATGGTTAATCAGTATTTTGATATGTGATACAGCTGAATGAATTTAGAAAAATTTTATGTTGGCACGAGTACAAAACCCAAATTTCTAAATTCAACATGATCAGAACGCCAACACCAGAACGCCAATATCTGAATGCCAACATCAGAATGCCAACATCAGAACTCCAGCATCAGAACGCCAGCATCAGAACGCCAACATCAAAACTCCAGCATCAGAACGCCAACATCAGAACTCCAACATTAGAACGCCAACATCAGAACTCCAGCATCAGAACTCCAGCATCAGAACTCCAGCATCAGAACTCCAGCATCAGAACGCCAACATCAGAACTCCAGCATCAGAATGCCAACATCAGAACACCAACATCAGAACTCCAGCATCAAAACGCCAGCATCAGAACGCCAACATCAGAACTCCAGCATCAGAACACCAGTATCAGAACTTCAGCGTCAGAACTCCAGCGTCAGAACTCCAGCGTCAGAACTCCAGCATCAGAACTCCAGCATCAGAACTCCAGCATCAGAAAGCCAGCATCAGAAAGCCAGCATCAGAACTCCAGCATCAGAACGTCAACATCAGAACGTCAACATCAGAACGTCAACATCAGAACGCCAACATCAGAACACCAACATCAGAACGCCAACATCAGAACTCCAACATCAGAACGCCAACATCAGAACGCCAACATCAGAACTCCAACATTAGAACGCCAACATCAGAACGCCAGCATCAGAACGCCAGCATCAGAACGCCAACATCAGAATGCCAAAATTCACTCTTCCTGGTACCTGCTGTACCCGTGCTGAAATTTACTATCCCCGGTATCTGCTGATCTCTGCTGTGCTGCCACAGTTCATGGTTCAGGATTATTATAATGCCAAACACAATACATGTTGCCATTACAATATTCTATCAGAAAGGTGTCGCAGTAACGACCCTGTTGATCAGTTAATGCCGTCAACATTTTAGTGCCGGCATGTTAACTGTTGGCATTCAGACCATTGGAACTGCAAATCACACACCTTTTAGGGCCCCCTTTAAAATTTTAAAATAGAGTCTATAGAGTTCAACACTGATACAGGTGAAAGCGGAATTGGTCGTGAACCAGTGCCGAAAAGCTTCACATTCCCATTTATACCACTACATAGAGGGTATTTAGAGCGAATGGCCCTATTATCCCAAAGTACCTGTTCCCAATAGTGAAATGTTCTCTCCCGAAACAGGCTGCGGTGGGCTTTGGGGATGGGCTGCGTTGGACTACATCTATCTTGTTTGCAGCCGTTAAAAAGTGACTGCTGTTGCGGCTGCACTGCCAGAATTGTGTCGAAATTCAACACATCTTACCGGGGAATCGCACCCCTAGGACCGGTAACAAAGTTGCCATCAGAAAATGCAGGGACTCAGCAATGGGGCCCCGCCCCCCTAGGTGACACCATTGATGATGTCACATAGACGGGGCGATGCTGACCTGCTTAAACAGAGGGCCGGGGTGCAGGGAACTTCTTCCCTGCGCATTGGTCCACTACTTGGCGGGCCACCATCAGCTCCAGGCCTGGGACAACAGTCCTGACTGTCCCCCCTGATGGTGACCCTGGCCGGTGTATTGTTAAATAAATTGGCAGACTGGATGGGCCATGTTTCTCTTATCTGCCATCACTATCTATGCTTCTGTTATGAAAAGGCCTCTGCTATCTAACCGAATCATACAGAAGTGGAGCAAAACTCTGATGCCTGGGATCCCTTTAATATGAATACACTTGTTAGCGCATAATTGTCCCCTGTGTAGGGTAATTTGGTGCACTCCATGTTTTTTGGAGAGAACCTATTTTTCTAAATTTCTTATATATAACACAATAGCTTTTACTCTTCCCCCTTATTCTATGAAACATTGGGCCTGATCCAGACCTACGCCGATGCGCTGNCCCCGCCCACCTACACTAACCTGAACGTAGGGACGCTGGGGGACGTCCCCTCCAGCGTCCCTACAGCGCTGCTACGGACGCCGTAGCAACGCCGCGCAACATCTGCCCGGCGCATGTGCAGATCGGCTGAAAAGCCGATCTTACGCTTACGCCTGCCGTCCTAGCGACGGCGGGCGTTATTCTGGATCAGGCCCATTAACACTCCACGCTCCTCATGTGACACGTGTGATGAATTGTGTTTGTCATCCCCATAGGTGGTAATAAGGTCATCCTGGATATTGAGATGATGATTGGAAAGAAGCACTGGATATTCTGGTTGTGGTGGAGGATGTGCTGGTACTTTGTGACACCTGTATTATTAGCAGTAAGTTTATGTAAATTAGTTCTGTTTTATGTAAATTCGTTTTATAAATCCTTAAGTACAATTTGATTCAATACAAATCTCAGTGGGCCGGGTTTAGACCCCTGCACGATTTCCATACATAATTACACACGGAAGAGGGGAGTGAACTGACTTCTGTGTCCATAACCCTAACCTGGATTCACAGAACGCAGGGGGCTTACACCTATGCTCATGGAGATCCGCTGCATAACAGCTGGTACACACATGCACAGATGTTACAAGCAAGGGGACTTTGCAAGCAGCTTCTGTAAGTCCCCTTTGCGTTACTATCTGAAAACCTGTTGCGAGTTCCCGCTGCAAATTCTCTCATTGTGAAATAGGGACAGCTGAAAGTTGTCCCTATTTAGGGTCAGGCTGTGTGGGGGACTTAGAGTTAGGCTGTGGAGGGGGTGACTTAGGGTTAGGGAGTGGGGTTCCTTACCTTTCAGAGCACCGTGTTTGGTGCTCCAGGGATCGATTACTATGCTTCTTCGAGGCATAAGCAATCAATATACCAGGCAGTTCAGAACTGGCTAAGAGTGAACGGCCCTATTGAAACTGTAAACCCGGGCCAGTAACTCCTCCTGCAAGTAACAATTTTATAGGATAGAACACCAGTGATACACCATTTTTTATTTTATTATTGATATTGTTATTATTACTGTTTCTTATTATTATTTTTATTCTTCTTCTTATCTTATTATTATTATTATTACTATTATTATTAGTAGTAGTAGTAGTAGTAGTTGTAACATTTATTTATAAGGCACAACAAGTAATAAAGCAAAGACATAACACGAGTGCTGAGTAAACACGGCACACAGGGTGGTAAAAGTGATGGTACAAAGTTGACAGCAACACAAAAATACAAAACAATTCAGTGACAATGTAGAGGGGGCACATATATAAGATGTGATGAGGTGGAGAACAAGAGGATAGAGGGCCGTGGTCTCGAGAGCTTACAATATACAAGCTAGGGGAAACACACAATGCTGGAAAGGGACAGGGACTTACGAAATGTATTTTATTATAAGTAGTAAACTTCTCCTTCACTGAGAAGTCATTCTGTGCTGTCTGACCCATGTGTTTCTCACTCTAGGTGATCCTGGTTTGGTCGCTGGTAACATTCGAGACCCCCAAGTATAACAATGTATTGTATCCGTCTTGGGGTGTTGTCCTGGGACTGCTTATGATTGTTTTCTGCCTCATTTGGATCCCCATTATCGCCTTTGTAAAGATCTTACAAGCTCCAGGGAACATATGGCAGGTCGGTATATTTTGGAAATGTTATAGTATTTCTTATGCTGTTTTAATGAGTTCATTATTTTTTACTAGACCACAATTTTTATATAAAGTGAGTCACTGGTAAAGTAGTAAAAAAAAAAATCACCGTGCAACTCATCAAAAAATGTTTGCAACTTATCCAAATGATTTGGGGTAAAATGTAATTAAACTTTCAGATACTCTTTAATTAAAACGGAAAGAATTTACATGGAACATTGGTGTCAAGTTAGAAAATTCATTTTACAAACCAAAAACATTGTGTTGCTGTACCACAGGACCACAACTTTTGGTAATGATTAACATAAAGCTGGTGCACGTCATTATTGGGTGATGTTCCACTGAATCACCCACATTTTCCACATTACTGTTTTTCATTGGACCAGATCCATGTATGAGAAAGTGGTGTTTTCCGATCGCTAGAATCAGTAACTGACAACGACGTACGTGAGCATGTAACACTAATGGCGCTCGCATCTAGATCTGCAAGATGTAGATATCCATTAATTTTTTGCATCCAAAGGGTATTTAAAGAGTAGGATGGTGTGAGCACTAGGTTGTGTGTGTGTGTGTGGGGGGGGGGTGTATGCAAATTGTACAGTAGAGACAGGACCTATGCTTACCACCCTACCCAGGCTTCTGATCTGTCCCAATTTTAGGTGAGGATGGATCGGAAATCTTAAGATGGGGGCTACCCTGTGGAGCTCTGTGTGAGTGAGGAGAGTGGCCTCACATGTGCTCACATGGATCTGTAATGATCTACGCTCAGAGAGCTAGTGGAAGTCTGGATCCAGCCAACTGGACCTGAGAAAGACCTCCATGTGTTCTGTACCACGGAGGACTGTAAATCCACTAACAGGAGGCCAACAAAGTCCCTATATTGGTCATATATTATGTGTTTTTAAATTGAGAGCTATCTCACCTCAGGAGGTACCCCTTAATGCATCCAAAATAGCTGCTGTAGACCAACACCCCCTCTCAGCTGCTGCTCCCAGACATGCTTCCAAACATGAATAACAGTCATAAATAGACATTGGATTATATGCACTATTAAAATGCCAAAATATGCATGCAAATATGCACTAAAAAAGGGCAAAATATGCACAAAATATGCATAATCAAAAGACTATTTATTATTAGAATTAACGTTTATTTTCACAATATATGGGAAGCAGTACTCACATGTTGATCGATCTGGTATTTTTTTGATGAAGGTATTCGCTTGTCACAAACCTTGCAGAAAATCAC
>WWET01002215.1:42458-52748 GCA_011038615.1 Limnodynastes dumerilii
TATTTAATTCATGCAGTAGGGGCTTGGTTAAGCACTTATATACAATGTTTTATTATGTACCAGCCACATTTTAAGTCGGGCCGATGCATCAAAGTTAAGGTAGGGCCTGAAGCCAAAGGAGCTATTGCATGAATAGTACTTGTTATATGACCATTGGCGAATCTATCATGTGTGCCGGGTGTGCAGTGCACATGGGCCCCTCTGAACAAGGGGCCCCGTGGCATTCCATCTGAACCAAAATCGATGTATATAGATATACATAGGGGTGCCGCGAGGGGATGGGAGCTGCGGGGAAGGAAGAGAAGGAAGGGTGCCACGTGTGGAGGGGGGAGGGTTGGGGGCCATGGGGATGAGGGGGCCATGTACAAATTCTGGACAAGGGCCCCCTCACTTCTTAAAAAGCTTCTGTATATTACCCATGGTTATTGTTATTTGACCCAACAGGAATCCTGATCCTAAACCAGACTTAAGGTCATTGGGCCTGATCCAGAGCTACGATGTTACACTGAGCGCTGTAGCGCTCAGCGTAACATCGCTGCTCTGGCCCGACACTCCCCCTTGTAGGAGCGTATTAACTCTCCCTTACGCCGGCTGAAGGCTACCCTAACCCTAACGCCGCCCTCCCAGCCTCATTACCCTTTCTCCCCCCGCCCCCCTACACTAACTTCAGCGTAGGGACGCTGGGGGTCGTCCCCTCCAGCGTCCCTACGGCGCTACTATGGACGCCCGATCTACGATTAGTACTAGCGACAGCGGCATCTGTACCTAAGTTGCACACTACTAAGTATAATGCACTGCCCCTAGCATCCCCCTCGCACGCACGTAACTTAGCTGACTTCAGAACCCTACTGTAACTTTTCCTTGTGTACCTCTGTGTGTATGAAATGCCTTCTCATACATAACTGCCTAACCCAGCCCATACTGTACTAATGCCTCCCTCTACCCTCAATGCATATAATCAGCATGTGTATGGATGTCACACCCTTTCGTATGGAGCTACATACAAGTCACGTGCAATCAGAGTAACATCTGCTGCGCATGTACAGTGCGTTCTCACGGTACATTTCCACATGCCGCCTGCATAAATTGGCTGACATTATTAAGTCTGGATCAGGCCCATGAAGAGCAGCAATGGCGAGCTGGTATGTGATTCCTGTGGAAATAGGGAGCCACCTCAAGTCAATGCCCTCATGTGTATCCTAAAGAGCAATTGGGCAGAGATGTACAAAGCTGTTCATTTTATGATGCGGTACTAGTCCTCTCTCATACACATAACTATTTACAATGAGAGGTAACGCAGGGGATACTGCAGATATCTCATTAATTCCTGACATTATGAATGATAGGGACTGAGGGGAATGCTATTTACATAAGGTTCATTTTTAGAGTACCGGATGTATAACATGTACGTCCGGTGTTTAGAGATTTTTACTACTGCGCATGCGTAGTCATTTTTTACGTAATCTACGTATCTTTTTCTTACGTAGATTGCGTAAATGCGGTCTAAAAGACCTACGTCACCCACGGTCAGCAGCTCCAGGAGCTGGAACGATAGCTGCAGCCAGAAGATGCTTTACATGGTGAGCATAACATGTTCAGGCTGAACACACCTTTACCACTAGTCACCAATGATTTGTGTTTATAAGATGTAGAAGATTTAACAATGTTTTACAAATAGAAATATAGGTGGTTAGTGATAAATGCTTATTCAGCCTGAACATTACAAACCAGGCTCTGCCTCCAGCAGTCAGACAACATTTAACTATTGCTTCCCAATTCTGGGGTTTACAGGCAGTTGCATGCTGTTTGTAAATTCCTTGTCCGACCCAGTAAACATACTCATACCCTCCAACATGACCCATTCCATTAGGTCCAAAATACTCTGCTCCTCAGTTTCCAATTCTCAGTTACTATGGTAACCACCTTTGTTGAGAGAAAAATATTTTTTTAAATATCAGTTAATTCATTTAAAGGTGAGTGACAGTTGGAAGCTCAGGAGCGGATTCATTTGTAACGAACCATACCTAATGGAATGAGGGTCTGTATACTGTATGTAGTAATGTGACAGAACTGGCAGAAAGGTCTCACCACATTACTGCAAATCAATGTTAATTGACTCTTTAAACCCAGAGACAGAATAATCACATTTAGATGCCAGGGAGATGCACCTTCACCATTATGAACAGGAGGCTACAGTAATATATTGATGTTTCACAACTTCTACCCAATACCATTTTTAATACCCAGCTCATGTTATATATAATTGTTATGTTTTGATTAATTATGTTTCTCAGTTTGTTGCTTGTTACACTTAGTTTGGAAATATATTCCATTTCATTCACCATCTCATTCTTTCAAGCCTTTTTAGCAGGTGTATATTACTTACACTGCAGCTGCACATATAAATATTTAAAAAAGAAACTAAAAGGGATCCCAGTAAAAATGTGTTGCTTACACTGACCTTTCAAGGTAAATTAATCACCAAGTGGGTGTTTCTCTGCCAAATCCTGCCCCAAAATTCTTTACTTTGGACCGTATATCTGTAATCTGGGGTCGAGGGCCGTATCTAGGAGTGTGTGATAGGAGCAGCCACCCAGAGCGCAAATCTTAAGGGGGCACAATTAAATTAATATTAAAATATGGGTTTAAAGCCCATGCCGCAGTATATGCAGCAGGGCTTTAAACATAACAGCCAGGCAGGTAATACAGGGCTCCTGCGGGAGCCCTGTAGGACCAAACCTGTTACTTGAATAGCAGTGACCGAACCTATGCAGTCACTGCCATTCTACAAACAGATATGGTTCTACAGGGCTCCCGTAGGAGACTGCAAGAGGCAGCTGCAAAGAGAGGGAGCACCGCGGAGGCAGGGAGAAGGCGTCAAAGGTAAGTAACTGAATATATGGAGGCTGCGCATTACAAGGGGCAGACAGAGGAGGCTGGTCATTACAAGGGGCAGACAAAGGAAGGGAGGCTGGTCATTACAAGGGGAAGACAGAGGAGGCTGGTCATTACAAGGGGCAGACGGAGGAGGCTGGTGTCACGTTGAATGGTTTTTTGGGATCGGTTCCGGGTTTCAGGGATGAAGACAACAGTGTTGGGTTGAAATGAAATTGAGCAGGTTTAATAACAGATGGGTGCATACAGAAGTGATGATGAATAATAGTCCAAGACAAGATAATGGTGCAGGGTTAACTAATAGTTCGTCAGGAGGCACGCTGTAAAGCAGGTTACTAAGTCCAGATAACAGCACTGGCGGACCAGGGTAAATAAGGGAATCCATGTGGCAAGAGGTGGAGCTGGTGGTAGCAATTGTAGCAGTGAAGAAGAGGTAGGTGGCATAGTTGGAGTCAGCAGAACTGGAGTAAACGGAACTGGCGACAGCTGAGGAGAGTCAACTGGAACTCAGGACTTGAACTCCGGACTGGACCTTAGGACCGGACCTCAGGATGGGACCTCAGGGCTGGACCTCAGGACTGAAGCGCTAGACTGGACCTCTGGACTGGACCACTGGACTGGACCTCCAGACTGGACCACTGGACTGGACCAAGCAGACAGGACTGGACCAAGCAGACAGGACTGGACCAAGTAGACAGGACTGGACCAAGTAGGCAGGACTGGACCAAGTAGACAGGAAAGACCAAGGAGTACCAGGCACATGGGAGACCTGATTGTTCTGGCAACTACTGACAGGACTGGCAGGGTTTAAATAGAGTGCCTAAGGCGCCTATTGGCTGGAGGACTCGAGCAGGCGCATCCGATTGGCAGAGCGGCAGCATGTGATGTAAAGAAGATGGCGGCGCCCATGGTCCGGCGCGCCGCATCGTTTGGCGCCAACATCCATGTGGAGGACGCCGCGGCCGGAGGGTAAGTGTAAACAGAGGCTGTCACTGTTTCAGTGACAGTCTCCGACGAGAAGCAGCAGCAGCGCACCGGGAGAGAGGTGCCGTCAGGAAACCAAGAGACAGGTAAGTGCGGTGTTTGCCGCGATTTGTGATAGCTGGTCATTACAAGGGGCAGACAGAGGAGGCTGGTCATTACAAGGGGCAGACAGAGGAGGCTGGTCATTACAAGGGGCAGACAAAGGAGGCTGGGCATCACAAGGGGCAGACAATGGAGGCTGGGCATTACAAGGGGCAGACAATGGAGGCTGGGCATTAAAAGGGGCAGACATTGGAGGCTGGATATTACAAGTGGCAGACAAAGGAGGCTGAATATTACAAGGGGCAGACAACGGAGGCTGGGCATTACAAGGGGCAACATGGAGGCTGGACATTACAAGGGGCAGACATGGAGGCTGGGCATTTCAAGGGGCAGACATGGAGGCTGGATATTACAAGGGGCAGACATGGAGGCTGCACATAATAATAATAATAAGGGGCAGACATGGAGGCTGGACAAATAATAGAGGCAGACATGGAGACTGGTCAAATAAACAGGGGGGAGACATAGATGCTGAACATAATAATAATGGGCAGATATGGAGCTAGGATAAATAAAGAGGTGGATATGGAGGCTGGACATATGAATCCTGGACAAATAATAAGGGGTTGACGTATGGATGGCAGGCCTAATAATAAGGGGCAGACCTATGTATGGTTAAGCGCTGGTCTGGCGATGCAAGACACATCCACTTTCTCAGACACCACCCTCAACAGGCCGCAAAATTTTGTCCCTCTTTCGATTTCTCAAACGTTGGGAGGTATGCATATATGCAGGAAAAGTGATCTCCTCTAGCACCTACGAAATTTAGGATTGTCTTTTGCAGATGTTACAGCAGCGTGAAAGGTTAGGATCCAGACCATGATCTGTCACAAATTTACTAATCTGTGGGTAAGGAAAAGTGGAGATGTTGACCATAACAACCAATCAGATTCTAGCTGACATTTTCTGGTATGTAACAGGAAAGTAAGAGCTAGAATCTGAGGCTTTCTTGGTCATAGCGAGTTAAATATAATATTAATATTGCTATTTCAATCTTTTATTTAATACCTTCTGCCAACAAAATCTGGAGAACTTCTTATTAGCAGAGTAGGGGAGTTCATTCTTGTACACAAACTGTTCTCAGTCATTCCATTTGACTTCTCAACAGCACTGTTGCCAAATGTATGAGTCAGTGTAGAAAAGTGTAGAAAAGTGTAGAAAACTAAAAATATGCTCTTGGGAGAAATTCTGAAAATTGTAATACCCAACCAGCATGCATCAGGGCTGCATGGAAGAGTGAACTTAATAGTATTTGAATACTTTTATCAATAAAACATGGGATCATATATTAAAGTTTATTAAGCATATAAGCTTCAAGACTCATTTGCATTTTGTAACACAGGAAAGTGGTATAATAAAGAAGAACTTTTTCTATATGAGATATATGGACTGGTAACATATATTTCATTCTTTCCAATGTACGGAGAATCACGAAATTTGGACAGTGTGGACGTATTCTGTGAGAGCGGCATTCCAGCCACTTTTGCCTCAAAACAAGACATGATGATATACATTAGGGTCGGCAACTTTTTAAAGCTTCCCTCTGGGAGAACCCAGAAAGAAATAATAGTTTACTGCAAAGGGGCAGGGCTTAATGACACTATTTATGCAAATTATGTTGTTAAGCCACACACCCTGACAATCACTCATGCAATCTCTAGTGTTACAGGGGATGGGCGGGGCTTCATGACATCATCAAGTCCCACCAATCCCTAGTAACTCTAGGGATTACAATGGATAGTGAGAGCTGGTTGGGGCTTGCGGGAAATTTGCTGGCTCTCCCAGGATACCGGGAGAACTGGCTAAATTTCAGGGGTCACCTGGATATTCCAGGAGAGTCAACAACCCTGATATACATTGTGGGCTGGATCCAGACTTAAGTAAGTGCTTGAAATAAGTTACTCCTGGGCTAAACCATGTTGATTGCAGGTGGAGTCAAGTTAATTGTATTCTTTGCATGCAAGGAGATATCTTTGAATTGCTTACTGCACACAGATACTGACCAGCTTTACTATCACACTGTTGTTTAGACTTGGGATAGGAAACAGCACCTCTCAACTCTAATACTGTTTGCAAGAGATGAAATATGACTCCCCTGCAATCAACATGGTTTAGCCCAGGAGTAACTCATTTCAAGCACCTACTTAAGTCTGGATCCAGCCATGTGTCACTAAGCCCCACCCTCTATGTTATGCTGTTGTTCACAGCATTGGGAAGCAGTGTGGGCAGGGCTCCTCCATTTACGGCTCCTCCATCTGTTTCACAATGGTGAATCTGGGGGGGCTGCAGCGTTTGTGGGATGAAGATATATTTTAATGTTACCTGCTAAGAGCCGCCCTTCTGCTGGAAGTATCATGAACATTGGTCAAATTCAGAAGCCATGTACACGTGACTGACAGAGTTGAGTGAGAGGGACATAATGGGCCTGATCCAGATCTACGATGTAGCGCTGAGCGTGCTAACGCTCAGCGTTACATCGCTGACTCCCCCCTGGCACTCCCCCTGTGCGGGCGTATGGCCCCTTCCTTACGCCGGGTGAAGCTAGGGTAGCCTTCACCCGGCGTAAGGAAGGGGCCATACGCCCGCACAGGGGGAGTGCCAGGGGGGAGTCAGCGATGTAACGCTGAGCGTTAGCACGCTCAGCGCTACATCGTAGATCTGGATCAGGCCCACTGTTACTAATTTTTACTTCCACAATGCAAGTGAGAAAGACCCACATTCAGAGTAATGTAATGCGTCACTTTTTTTTCTGCTCTTAAAATAGCATTAGAGCTACGGCCGCCGTACTAGCGACGGCGACCGTAGCTCTGGATCAGGCCCAATATGCATAAAAAGCTAATTTGTGTTTCCATGAAATTGGATATAACACTTGCTCCAGTGGTGTAACTTAATCTTATGACTGGAGGCACGAAAAAAGTTGGTGCTCTTCCCATGCCGACTCTTCAGTTGCACTGCCTCCTCACTGACGCTGTCGGGACGTTATGACTACTTTCCAGCCTGACAATCAGTCAGTGAGGAGGGAGCAGAGAGGAGGTCTGTACCTCACTCTCTGCTCCTGCTTATGTGTGCCGCGTGCAACACTGGAGACAGCAGTGTGATGACCCCCTCTGGATCCACCTCTGAGTGGCCGTGGACACGGAGCGGCAGACTGTTGGATACAATGGTGGAGAAGTACCCTCTTTAGGGCTGAGACCCGGAGATGACCGACTCCATAGTGTCCAGCAGTTCCACCATCTCTATAAATTAAAATAAATAAAATAAAATAAATAACCACTTAGCTGTGCTTAATACCTGCTACAATCTGGATCCTGGAGAGTCCACCTCCGCAATAAATACAGTTAAAAAATAGAATAGGAACAAAATACTTCACTTGTAATATGACTATAAAACCTAATGGTATACAGGTTGATATAAGACCAGTAATAAATAGTTTAAAATAAAATCCAGTTGATGTATGTTCAAAACGTCATTCCAATGTTTCCAATATTGTCCACCAATGTTCCTTCCAAATCCCCTCTCGTATTACCTCAGAGAGATGGTAGGGAAAAAGACAACATTAGGAAAACATATATAACTTTACTGGATCAATAAATAAATACCAACAAGATAAGACTGTGAAGTGGGTATCTGGAACCGGCTTGACGCGTTTCGGGCTGTGGCCCTTTCTCAAAAGTACTTTTGGAGGCAGCTCCCTTCAAAATTCTGATATGGGGCCCACAAAGTTCTAGTTACACCCCTGCCTCTTGTGAATGTTGTTTGTAGTGAGCAATAACATCACTGACATTTAGAGGTAACCTAGATGCACCTCTAAGCAATGCAGATAGTGCCAATTCTGGGGTTCCAGACACCCCTGGAAAAGTTAAGGACAGGTGTCCCTTAGTGGATGTGAGAGGCTTAGTCCGCCCCCACCTGTACCACTAGTGAGTAACATCTTGGTCAAGAGATATCAGTGTATAAATTCCAAAACTACATTCACAACAAAGAGTTTCCCAAGACATTCATCTTCCATGACCTGTACACAGGGAAAATAGACCAAAGTCCTGAATCACTTTCATTCTAGATAAAGTCAACATAAGTAAGTACTGTATGCTGTCAGCATTACGTCTTTACAAATTAGTTTGTTTTCCTATTTTTCCATGGGAAGCAGAACAAACTAAATTTACCAATATAACATTAAATTAAAACCAGGTTTTACTACATAACAGAACATACTCAATGTCAAATTAATTGTCTGAGAATGTGTACAATATGTACTGAAATATTTAATAAAATAATTGTTAGTCCGTACCCCCACTCACAACTATTAATTTTATACACAAAAATAAGAGATGTTAAAGTATTTGGGGCTCTATTTACATAGAGCTTCTTTTTTTTTAATGAACAAAGTTGTTCCAGGCTCGCTTCAGCTTGCAGTGAGCCTGGCAGCTTCGTTCATAAAATTTACTAAAACTTACCTGCCCTAATAATCGCTGGGCTCATCGAAGGATACTTCATTCAAACTTCACATGCGCAGTTTCTTCTTATTGAGACTCTGAAATGTTCCTTTTTTTTATTCTGTTATTGGGTTTTTTTTGCATGTATTTGTTTATTTTTTTAGGGTTAAATTTAATTTTTTTTACTTTCCTCACTTTGGTTTATTCCAGCAGTCTCCCCATACATGCCCCCCATTTCCTCCCCCTAATAACAGCTATTAGGGGGAGGAAAAGAGGGGTATATGGGGAGATCACTGGAATACTTACCCCCAACGCCAGCCTGAGCGGAGTATAAAAAAAAAAAGAACGGGCCACCGGGGTTATGCTTTATGTACACGCATCGCCATGGAAACTTTAGTTCCATGTCAAAAACTTAATTTTCCTGCGATAATGCCTGTTTTCACATGAAAACGGGCATTATCACAGGAAAATGATCTTTATAAATAGACACCTTGAATTGTGTGCAGTTAGGTATAATATATTTGTGCTTCTCAGTGTTTCTCTAATATATTTGTTTCATGACTTCAATCCCAACCATGAAATCAGATTTTTTTGCTCAGTTTCTTCCCACTTTGTGGTTGGTTAATTAACTGATGACCAAATGAACCCAACTGGAATTCTGAGTATGTTAAACAGCTCCAACACATACACAATAAATAAACACAATTTAAACTATGAGAGTTTTATTTATATCTTAGATTTAACTGTTTCAGCAACAAATGCACAAACAATGAAAATGTTTCTTATTCTAGGAGAAAAAAGTAAGGTTACTCAAAAAAATTACCTTATAAGCAGTAATTAAGAGAATGATCATAAGGTATGCAGGAACAATTAACTCTGAAGCGGAATCAATTAAGATTTCCATACAGTTGCCCTCAGTTATTCTCTCTTGAAGGCAGACAACACCATTGTGCATGAAGACTTCAGATGTTGTCCTGTATGACAATGCAAAGACACAATTCAAGCCTTGTATAGCTCCCTGATAGTTTACCATCCAGTTGGCGATCCAGGCCATGCTGCAGTCACAGCTCCACGGGTTAAAGGAAAGGAAGATGCTTTTGAGTTTAGACATTCGTGAAAACAAGTAACTGGGGATAGAGGTCAAATTGTTTTTGCTGAGATGAAGCAGCTGGAGATGCTGTAAAGAGGAGAATGCATTGTGCGTGATCTGCGTTATGCGATTGTTGTTAAGATGTAGTTTTTTCAGGTTAACAAGTTTGTTAAAGGAACAATTGATTTTATTAATCTTGTTAGCTTCTAGGTACATAATCCTGAGCTGATCTAAGCCACTGAAAAGCAGATTAGGAAGATGGGATATAGAGTTGTGTCCTAAATTTAGAACATTCAGTTTGTTTAGTTGGATAAAGGCTTCTTCTTGAATAGCCCAAATCCGGTTTCTGCGTAGATTAAGAACTTGCAACTCACACTGATTTTTGAAGGAATTCTTCCCGATGGCTTCTATTTTGTTATATTCCATAGATAACCTTGTAAGATTGCGGAGTTTTCTTAAAGCTTGTGGGACATAATGTATCTTATTGGCTCCTAAGTCCAGGACTTCCAGAGAGGACACGTGTGAGAATACAAGAGGATGGATTTCAAAGATGTTGCAGTGAGATAGATCCAAAGAGATGAGGTTAATGAGGCCTCGAAAAGTGTGTGCATGGAGGTAGGTTAACCTCGGGTTCTGGCTTAGATTTAACTCCTTTAAATTGCGGAGTGAGACAAATGCACCGGGATACAGGAATGTCACATTGTTCTGGTTTAGCCACAGGATTTGGAGGGAGGGAATGTCCCGAAAAGTGTTGTAAGGAAGGATCCGTATTAAGTTCTCAGCCAA
>WWET01002215.1:52783-65193 GCA_011038615.1 Limnodynastes dumerilii
AGGTCGAAGCAGGTAAACCAGCAGGAAGGCTTTTAATTCCCACTTTGTCACAATAAATCTCATCGTCTGAGTTACACTGACACACAACGGGGCAGGTGGCGTTACTGAACTCTCCGTTTAGCTCAACAATTAGACCCCCAGACAAAACGACCGACATGATACAAAATCTGGACGTTAGAATACTGACTGCTACAGAAGCAGACAATGGCAGCATTGTTGGGTTTTGAAATGTGACCTTGGTTATTTTGGAGTATATAGAGGGACAGTCAGGAAAAGGAGTTACCCAATGAGCTCTTTAGACAGACATAAGAGGATTACTTGTTCGTGTGCATCCCTTTATGTGTGTTTTCTACTATAGTTCCATTTACATAGCAATTTATTTATAGTTTTTTTAATATATAAAAGGGAGTTGGTATGGGTATGCTATTATTATGCCAGCTTTCAACTATCTGAAATATTTATTGTGGGTAAGTCTGAATTCACTGTGGCAGATACAGAGAGGGGTCATCTCAGGCTTTGATTGTAAATACTTAGAGAAGTTTGTTGTCACCCAGGACCTGATTCAGAGATTGAAATTAAGAGAGGAAAGTTACTCCTGGGCTAAACCATGTTGATTGCAGGGGAGTCATATTTCATCTGTTGCAAACAGTATTAGAGATGAGAGGTGATGTTTCCTATCCCAAGTATAAATAACAGTGTAATAATAAAGCTGGTCAGTATCTGTGGGCAGTAAGCAATTCAAATATATATCCCTGCATGCAAAGAATACAATTACCTTGACTTCCCCTTTCTTCTCTTATTTTCAAGCTCCTTCTTAAGTCTGAATCAGATCCCTAGAGTATACCTGTCATGCTGGCTTCTGGTCTCTTAGTCAAGTGGCCACAACTAACTGCTGCAGTTTATATGACAACTGTCAGCAAAGGACAAGCAGAATTTATCAATTTAGAATTTATAATTCATGGCAGACATAATATCCTAATAGACCATAGTTGCCGACTCTCCCGGAACGTCCGGGAGACTCCCGGAATCCAGAGAGATCTCCCAGACTCCCGGGAGAGGACCCCTTTCTCCTGGAGACAATACAATGTCCGGGAATAGCATTATTCCCGGACACTCTATTTTCACATACATAGTGCCCGGACCGCTGCATCCGGACACTGCGTATGTGTTGCTATGGCAATACATACACAGTGCCTGGACGCAGCGGTCCGGGCACTGTATGTGTTGCCATAGCAACACATACACAGAGCCTGGACGCAACTGTCCGGGCGCTGTGTTTGTTTACTTCCGACGCTGCGTGACACTGACGTCAGCGTCACGCAGAAGAACAGGCGCCGCAGAGGACGGAGGGTGAGGAAGAAGACTAAACAGGAAAGAGACTTATGAAAGCTTTTTGGGGATTCAAGTATGAGGGGGAGAGGGGGTAATGTGAGGTGTGAAAAAAAAAAAAGAATAAAACAGTAAAAATTTAATTTCCAGGGTTTTTCAGAGGGGAGGGGAGGGGGCCTGTGTCCATGAATTTCTTTTTGAAAAGATGGTAACTCTAGAATTCACCTCTCCCTTAAAGTACTTTGCGTATGCGCCGGATGACATCACCGACGCGCTGTTCACGATGTGCCTGCCAGAAGACGCCAGCCATTGCAGAGCTAGGAGAGTCGGCAAGTGAGAAGTCAGAAGAGCGCCGCGGAGGAGGAAGGAAAGCGGGACACAAAGGTAAGTAAAAAGGAGAGAGGCTGAAGAAACATGGTGGAGAATACTGAGGGGAGCTGCAGGCACATGATGGGGAACACTGAGGGGGGGTTTGGAGGCACATGATGGGAGATACTGAGGGGGGGCTGGAAGCACATGATGGAAGATACTGAGGGGGGCTGATACTTTGCAGGACATCCATGCACAAACCCTTACAACGCATGGACCGCCCCTGGCGGCATAAGGACCACCCCCGGCGGCGTAGGGACCTCCCCTGGCGACAAAGGGACCTCCCCCGGCGATGCAGGGACCTCCCACGGTGATGCAGGGATCGCCCCCGGTGACCACAGGGACCTCCCCCCGGCGATGCAGGGACCGCCCCTATGCTTTTTACTTTTCTCCCTGAAATTACTTTTCAAAAGTAGGCAACCATGTAATAGACAGGGATCAGAGAAACTGTGAAATGAATGTCCTCTATGAGTATTTTTCTCATACAAAACATTATGTAATATAGTTCTGATTTTGTGTTATTAAAATGTTAGTGTTTTCTGATATGTTTAATACAGGGTTGCCGACTTTTTAGAGCTTCACTCCGGGAGAACCCAGAGGGAAGGCATAGATTTCTGCAAATCACGTCATGGGTGGGGCTTGATGACATCATCCCCCTGCATATCCCTAGTAACGCTAGGGATTACAGGAGTAATTGATGCCTGGTGGGGTTTGTGGGAGCTTTGCTGGCTCTCCCAGGATATTCCGGGAGATGTCGGCAACCCTGGTTTAATATAATGATTATTTTTGTTGATTTATCTGTATATGTCAGATATTGATATTGGACAAGATCCAGATTTTTATGGCTAGATTTACTAATCTGCGGAAAAGAAAAAGTGGAGATGTTTTTCATAGCAACCAATGTAATAGGAAAATGAGAGCTCTTTGGTTGCTACGGTCAACGGGCCTGATTCAGAGGCTGAAAATAAGAACTTAAAGTTACACCTGGGCAAAACCATGTTGATTTCAGGGGGAGCCAAGTTAATTTTATTCTATGCATGCAGGGAGAATGCTTTGCTTTTACTTATTGCACACAGATACCTGATCAGCTTCACTTTTAAACTGCTAATTAGACTTGAGCCGGGAAACATCACCATTTAACTATAATACTGTTGCAACAAATGAAATTTGACTCCCCTGAAATCAACATGGTTTAGCCCAGGTGTAACTTTAAGTTCTTATTTTCAATCTCTGAATCAGGTCCAACATCTCCACTTTTACTCTTCCGCAGTTTAGTAAATCAAGCCCCGAAAGTCTGGATTTTGTCCAATATCAATATCTGACAATTTCAACACTTTGCAGTCGCACGTGTACACGGGTCATATTCCCAGCATGGATCTACATTCTCTGGATTAGTGGCTTCTTAGGTGCGTATTTCTCTGTTTTTGTGCACCGTGCATGTGTTGTCATCATGACTTTGCAGTATACGTAGCCTTTAGGTAAGTCTATTAACTACATGCAGTCTTTAAAGACCGCACATAGTTTTTTAAGGTAAGAGGAGGCGTGCTACGGCAGCCTCCGGGGATAATTAGGTAGAGTGGGTAGGGGGAGGGATGTAGATTAGGCGGGGAGGGAGGGCTGGGGATTCTCTGTGCGTATGAATTAGGGGAAGGGTTGGGGTTAGTTTTAACACTTACCTATCAGAGCACCGTATTTGGTGCTCCGGGGATTTATTGCTTTACCTTATCGAGGCATAAGCAATAGATATCACAGCCAGTTTGAAATTGGCTGGGGGAAAACGGCCCGTTCTTACCGAGGACCCACACCCGTCTCACAAATTTAAGGTCATGAATTTGATTCCAAGACAAGGACTGCATAGGTTTCCTCTTACATTCCAAAAACAAACCAGTAGGTTAATTGGCTGCTAACTAAAAATTAACAAAAATCTGTTTTCGTCTGTCTGTGTGTTAGCAAAATTAGACTGTAAACCAATGGTGCAGGGACTGATATAAAATGAATGACCTATATTGTAAAGAATTATGGAAAATTATGATGCTATATAAACAATAAATAAAATAAATGTCAGTTAAGCAGTTTATTTGCTATATTATTTAAAAAACAATTTTTTAAATAAAAAAGTTATTAACGTTTGTGTGGGTTATAAAAAGAGTTCATAAAAAAAACTGATATAAACTTACATATAGTAATGTTGAAGTAGCTCAGTATGCCAGAAACCCCCCTTAAAAACTGAATTAAAAGATGAAAGGAAACAAAAGGCAAGAAAAAAAATATATAATTAAGCACTACACAGAGTGGCTGCAGCCCTTACAGTAATGAGCTAGCCCTGACATATATTAGATAAAGAAGAAACAGTTACATAGAAGCCAAAGTAAACACCTAAGTTCAAATAAAAACAATACAATTTATTAAAAACATATAGAAAAAATCACGGGTACTGAAACTAATATTGTGCAATAGATATCTTTTCCCACATTGCATGAGTGGGATAATGTTGATAGATAAATCCCATGTGCGGTGATTGTATATATAAACAAAGAGAGTTCTGCTGCCAATTGATCTAAATCAAACCTTCAGCGTGAGTAATAGAAATGAAATTGCAATATAAATGCACTGAATGAAAAAGGTAATTTAGATGAGCAGGGAGCTCCAAATGGAGGAGAGAGGTGTACGCGCCTGTCAGCTGTGCTCGGGAATCCTAATCCTTACACCGGTTTCCCCGTTGGTCTGGCAAGACGGAGCTGTTGTCTTCAAAAGGTTCCAGATATAGGAAATGGGGAAGCTGTGGGTGAAGCTGTAGAGACCATCCAGCAAATGCCTCCAGGTGTTACAGCGCCCAAATCTGTATCAGCCATGGAGTTCACACGTGGTGCAGGAAGATGTTGCGTATCCAATAGGTCGCAATTACCTCCGCACTGGAGGCTGTATAAATGTTAGGGAGATCCATACAATTCGGAATGGTCAGCAAAAGGTTTCAGTAATAAATAAACAGCAATAGGATTGGAAGAACCAGTCAATAAACTGATAGCATACGCAGATAGTGTATGAAGTGGGAAGAATGGGTATTGCACAAAGTCTTGAGAAGATTAATTAAACAACCTGAGGCGTTTCATGACGCAAGGGTCACTTCATCAGAGGTAAAGACATGTCAGAACAATGGGCCTGATCCAGCCCTACGCCCGCGAGCGTAGCGTATGATCACCCGGGCGTATAAACTTTCACGCCCATGACACTCCCATTGATTGTACCGACTTACGGCGGCTGAACCCTACCCTAACTTTTTCAAGCGTCCGTGCGAATTTTAGTACCGATACGCTGGTCGTACGGGGCTTAGCACGCCCATACTGTACAATTTAAATGGTTATCCCTGCCTCTGTGTAGTAACTCGAGCGTCCGGACTATCGCCGTACAAAACGCATGCCCCTTGGGCTCAAAATACGCTCAAAATACGCTTGCTGTACGCTCATGTACGACCAGAAGTTGTCATACTGCACATGCGCAGTGCGTTTTTTAGCCCGGTTTTACGCTCCCGAACGGCGTACGATCGCTTGCGGGCGTAGGTCTGGATCAGGCCCAATGGGAGGTATTTAAACCTCACATGTAATTAAACACAGTTGCATACTAATTGATCAGCTATTTGAACATGGCTAATAGGTGGCTAAATGGATGCGAAGGAGACAAGAAAAGGGGAAATAAGATAATGATAAGAAAAATAATTAAAAGTAACAATATATATATAAAAATATATGTATAATGATAGCAATTATATAGCTATAAAAGGTTGTTATCAAAATAAAATCGACACCAGTCTGAACAATCAACCAGAGCGAACAATATATTCCCATTTAGAGTAAATCTATACAACAAGTAATGAGAATAGTAACATCTCTATATACCTATGGGGTTAAACATAGAATCTGATAGTACCGAGATACGGATAACCAATATAGAAAAATGTGCAGAAAAGGAAAAAAAAAATCATATGAATACATGGCGAAAACTCCAGCTCAGAGGATAATATTTAGTTATGATGTTTATCAACATAAAATAAAATAATTGAATGGGATCGTTTGAACAACCAACATAAAATAAAAATAATCATAATGTATAATATTATTGTTATTACTTTCTGCAATAATACTACTGTTGTTATTATAAGAGTATTGTTATTGTTACTATTATTGCATTTTGATAACATCATAACTAGATTATATCCTCTGAGCTGGAGTTTTCGCCATGTATTCATATGATTTTTCAGCAGCACTGTTTCTTCTGTTTGTAAGGCTGGCCACTTTGTGTGCAGCTTCTTCAGGATACATATCTTGCCCATACTATTGGCTAGAATATTAGATATTTTATTGGTATAATTGTATATGTTTTCACACTTATCCTTGGCGCCTGTAGAACCCTATTTGTTACCTGACATACATTAGTAGTGCCGGCCCTTTACTATTCTCCCTGACATAATTTTTCTGTCAGACTGTAGAGCAGAGCACACACTGGGGCTTTTCATCACATAAGGCCAGATCCGGAGTTACGTTTCCATTACGTTTCCTACAGTAGCATATTTACGCTAGCATATTTACTGTGCACTCCCCTTGGCACTCCCCTCGCATGTATGTACTTTGGTCGTTTTACGCTTCCCGAACCCTACCTTAACTTTACACAGTGTAGTTATGCCCATACTTTACGATTTAAATGCTTCACCCCACCTCTGAAGCTGGCACGCCCCTTCGTACGTAGTAATGCTGAAGATACGTGACTGGCCCATACGCTCTGAGTTACGTTGCGCAACATCTGCCATGCGCATGCGCAGTAAGTGTTAATGGGCTAGCATAAAATCACTAGCTCTGGATCTACCCCACAATCTTTCCAGTCACACAATCAAAAGAGTGTTTCACTAGATATCTTACCAGTGTGTGCTGTCCAAAGATCTCCTAATACATACAGTTCACAAAAAACAAAAGATATATTTTCATTGTTGCATATTAGGAGCTCCAAAAGGTCAAATCAAAAGATCACAGATGGTTTCAAAAGATTTTTGATATAGAACACCATGTGACTGCAGGAGTCACATGACCTGTGATGTCAGAGGCTCCTCTCAGTCAAGGAGCTGTAGCCATAGACGGAGGTTCAGTCTGCTCTGTTGCTGCTACGTTTTTTATTTATTTATTTATTGTTCCCTCCATTCTGCAAGGGGGAGTGCTGGGCAGCCAAAACCTCTCCCCTGCGTGTGCCACAGACAGAGGCTCCACAACGGAGCCTCTGGAACTGGGATATCAGGCACTCTTCTTCACAAAAACACAGTGAGGACAGTGAGCTGCCGCTGGGGCCCCTCTGAAGCATGAGGCCCGTCACAAGTGTCCCCCTAGTCCCCCCCTGTCGCCGGGCCTGGCCACAGCCCCCTGCTACACTATATTAATAGCGTGCCGTGGCTCTGTAGATGCTGCAGGGAAGTAATAGGGGCAGAGGTAAGCTAGAATTACTATCCATAATGCATAGCGGCTCCAGCCCATAACCACGGCTACTACTCCCAGCTGCATCTGTACAGCCGCCTACCAACTACCAATATAGTCTAGCAGGCGGCCACAACTCAGTAAATGGAGCTGGCTGGTGACTGTCAGCTGGAAAAGTTTATAAACATCGCTTAGTGCGCAGAGCGCCAGAATCCAGTTGCTGGTTGTGGGAGGACCCTGAGGAAGCTGTGGCCCTGTCCTCCTAGACACGTGCTATGTAGCTTTAGAGGGAGCATCATGTAGAGATTTGCACATATAGCGTTTTTTAATATATTCGGGCGGTATTTAGGACAGAAAAACAGATGAACACAAACGCGTATAATAATGAGTTGTATGCAAACTAGACATCTGCCACCTTACATTCAGAGGCGATATGGGGAATTCCGGTGCTGGGTTCAGGCTTGTATACTTTATTTCCGGGTAATGTTCAGTATGTAGAATATGGCTATTGCACCACTTTTAAGCTTGCATTTGCCCAACCCTGAGAAAGAACATATGCACACATGGCACCGTTACACACTACTAAGGATAATGCATTCCCCCTGTCACTCCCATCTCACCTCCATAACTTAGCTGACTTACGTGTGTAGAACCCTGCCATAACTTTTCCTTGCATGCCTCTGGTTGTATGTAGTGCCTTGTCGTAGTTAAGTGCCTAACACAGCCCATACTGTACAATTGAAATGCTTCCCCCCATCCACAATGTGTATATTCGGCTTGTGCATGATGTCACGGCCAGGGGTGTTTTAAGAAGTGAGGGGGCCCTCGTGCAGGATTTGCACATGCCCCCCCCTTCCCATCCCTTCCCTTACCTGAGACAGGACTGTCCCGATTCCCGGGTCAAAAAGGGGTGGTGCTTACAGCGTTGGTAAGTCCCACCCCTTTTTCACCCCGCGAATCGGCAGTCCAACCACAGGGGAAGGGGGACTAATTAGACATCTATGTCTTCCCTCCGGAAGATATTAGAAGGAAGAAATAGATGCAGAATGGCCCCACTTCCCCTGCCAACCCAGGGTGCAGGATGCATGCCACAGGGCCCGCTGTTCTGAGGGGCCCATTTGCACTGCACACCCTGCACCCATTATAGATACACCTATGGTCACGCCCTATGGTACGGAGTTACGTACAAGTTACGAACCATCATAGTTATGATGAGTAACATCTGCTGCATGCATGTGCAGTGTGTTCACACAGCCAGACTTATGCATGCTGCATTCATTAATTGGTTGACGTTATTAAGTCTGGAACAGGCCCATGATGTGTTATTGATGGGCTTTTCAAAAATGTACACATACTGTAACTGATCATCGCGTGCAAATGGTGTATATAATGCACAAACCTATTTTTACCAGCAAAAATCCACACATATGTAGAGCATACCCAGGTGGAAAATGTATGACATCAGAAGGGGTCATCTATGTATGCCCTGAATAGCATGGAATTACAATTGACTAGTAGACACAAATTTTACGACAGATAGAAATTTGCAGTCATTTACTATCCATGCCATTGCTATCCTATTGTTGTGTGTCTGCATATTAGAATACAAAAAAATAAAGGTTTATCAAAAACTCTATCACATAAAATAAAGTCTAGGTTCCTGGCATGTTGCATCATATTTGTGCTCATAATTTTAAATTGCTTTACAGAAATTAAGTTCTGGGTGTAGTGTAGATACTCTTTTGCGAATTTGTTATTGTGAAACCTGTTTGGCTAAACTATTCCCCTCTCTAATATTGTAAAATAAAGGGAAGGCCACAGACACCCCGAGGGGAGGAAGCTTTAGCCAAAATTACAGTCAACAACAATACACAGAACATTTTACTTGATGTCCCAGTCTAGAGGCATGAGGAAGGGGACAGGGAGGGGAAATGTCATGGCACAACACAGTCATGCCCATTTTAGTTAACACTGAATGGATCATAGGCAAAAGCAGGTTGTGTGGAACGTAGGGAACTCAGACCAATATGGTAAAAGTCTGATAACCATTATACTGGACCAGATTCACACCTAAGAAGCTCTGGCTTCTTGGATGTGGATTTTTAAGAAATAACCTACTGCGCATGCGTAGTAGGCTATTTACATTGTCTACGTACCACCTAAGTCTTTAAAGTCCGCACATAGGGCCGGATCCAGACCTGCGCACGTCAGGCCAGTTTTGACTGGAGGAAACATGCACTTTCTCAGAGTCAGGGTATCAGTGTCCACTCCCCATTCACAACCTTCCCAATGTCTGTGGTCAGCATCTTGTTCAATCAGCCACCATCCTGTGTTTAGTCATCAGTGGCCTCCTGCACGTGTCAGCAGTCTTCACCGGCTCTGGTATGCAATGGATTTCCATTTGTGTTTGATGTTGAAAAGATTTTAATGTTCATTTGTTTTTGCCGGGGATATTTATTTGGTTGATTAATCTGCTCTTATTCCATTCAACTTTCACATTTCCTCATAGGGGGTCGAACCCAGAACTCCGCTGCTGTGGATCTTTGGCAGCAGAAGAGCTCCTAAGTCTAGTGCATGGGGGGAAGGGGACCGCTACCATCACATTTATGGGACTTCTAACCCTAAACCATAACTTAACATTTACACACTAGAAATCGGGGCTGGTGCATAAATGAGAATCATACCTAAGGGCTTAACCAAGCTCTTACTGTGATTACCCTCCCTTTTCCCTCAACCATGTGCTCTGTCCCGCCCCGCTGTCAGAAGGGCTTCCAGCTTCGAAGACCGGAAGATCCAGATACATGCTGGAGGCCGTTGGAACACTTGCACACTCACCATATGCCTTTGTTTTCCAATAAGTCTGGATCCGGTCCAGTTTAAGAAGAAAATAGCCCTGAATGAGAAGCTTTGCATATGGACAGAGAAACATCTATTGAAGTCATAAGGTAGGATAGAATTTGGTCATTCCAGTTTTATGTAGGTTCTATGGGTCAGACCCAGACTTAATAACGACAGCTAATTTTACGCATGCTGCATGCACAAATCTGGCTGTGGGAACGCACTGTGCATGCATGCAGCAGATGTTACACATTGTAACTTTGATCGTATGTATCTTGTATGTAACCCCATACAATAGGGTGTAATATTCCTACACAAGCCGATTATACGCATTGTGGGCGGAGGGAGGAATAGGATTTTGAACACATAAGTCAGCTAAATTATGTGCGTGCAAGGAGAGTGCCAGGGGGAACGCATTATACTTAGCAGTACGTAACTTAGGTACACTTGCATATGTAAACCGGTCTTAGGTCTGGATCTGGCCCCATGTCACTAATACATTATTGTTTTTGAACGCACTGTTCACAAGTTTCTATTCCACACAATGCTTTTTTTGCTTTTACATTTTGCTCAGAGGTAGATCCTCCAGGTGTGTGTGAGCTGCAGGTGTTATTAAAGCATTCACCACCCTCATGACCTCTTTCAGGAACAAGCCAGGTTAGTATCATATCATATATAAACTGTAATCAAAACGTAAATAAAATAACTGAGATATCTATTGTAAAATACCAGTAACTTGTAATATCATTGCCAGCACCTACTATTGCAAAATCGTTGGGAGTCCACACTGCAAAGGTTCGCATTGCGAATTAGGGACAGCTGAAAGCTGTTTTCGGCTGTCCCTATTTTGAATGTGAGCTCTCTCAGAATTTTTTTATATTTTTTTATGAATGGTGAGTATACGATTCACATAGTCACCCATTCACTTTCGGAAGCGTTGCCGCGGGGACTTAGGGTTAGGCAGCGTGGGGGGAGACTTAGGGTTAGGCTGCTGGATGGACATAGGGTTAGGCTGGGGGGGGGGACTTATGTTTGGGTTAGGGAGCGGGTTTGGGAAACACCTTTCAGAGCATCGTGTTTGGTGTTCCGGAGATCGATTGCTATGCTTCATCGGGGCATAAGTAGACGATATCCCAGCCAGTTCGGAATTGGCTGGGAGAGAACGGCCCTATCGACATAGGGCCAAATAGGACCCACACTCTTGCAAAATAGCCCAGGTTCCTGCCTAGGCTGAAACTCGACACCTTGAGAGACCAACCTAGTTTGCAAAGTCTTTTTCAATTTTCATTAGGCAAAACGTGTGTGTGTGTGTGTGTGTGTGTGTGTGTATTTTATTTCCCTCTTGTAAAATGCTATCTATATAAAAGAGAATATCTAAAAATGGAAAGAATTTTCCTGCACTTATAAGCCCATAAGGCTTTAATTAGATATTGTTCTAAAAACATTTATTTAGGCTAACAAAACATCCTACTACTAGTGGATTCAAGAAATTATAGTTTTAGCACAATTCCTCTTGAGATTTATATATCAATTCAAACAATGAATAACACTAGTACCAGATATCTTTGTTATGCAAGACAATTCAAATACTTTTTACCACTGTAAACAGCCAGAGAACATTATGTGCCGTAAACTATGTAGGCCTAAAAATAAAACTAACTAAACATTTACACATCGAACATCTCCAGATGGTACAGGGTTAGAAGCCAAGTGGAGGATCAGCGAGGATAAAAAAAAAAATATACAACAAATTAGATGAACTCTTAGGCAAGTGGATCTCACAATTGGCTTATAGTAATGAACAATTGCTACTTATAATAAATTATGGCTAAATAATACACACCTCTGAATGAACCTCTTGCCATGTCTTGTATATAAAAAAAAAAAAAGCTAGATGGCTATTTATCTAATTTGTTTCCACTTTAGCAATAATAACTAGCATATTAAACGTTTTAATATAGTTATATATAACTCTATGAAGTCAGAGTGGGAGACAGTTTGAGAGGTATGTAGGAAGGTAATATGTTTTAATAAATCAGTTTGTGCATCTTCATTTTTGGACTATTCCGGGTGCCGACGTTGTCTTAAATTGACCATATTTTGCTTAAATTTAACACATTTGAAACATATGTCATGTACCATATAATTTTTGATCTTTAGAATATTAAAAGAGTGCACCATGACCCTTGGCTGACTTTTGGAGTATATATACATTTATTAAGGAACTCCTCCCCCTCCACTATTCTGTTGACGTTGTCTTGACCATATTTTGCTTAAATTTAACACATTTGAAACATATGTCATGTACCATATAATTTTTGATCTTTAGAATATTAAAAGAGTGCACCATGACCCTTGGCTGACTTTTGTTTTGGATATACATTTATTAAGGAACTCCTCCCCCTCCACTATTCTGTACAC
>WWET01002215.1:69244-85977 GCA_011038615.1 Limnodynastes dumerilii
ATCCCACACAAAACAGAATCAGACCCAGGGCTAGATTTACTAAAGTGTGGAAAAGTGGAGATGTTGCCAATAGCAACCAACGAGATTCTAGCTTTGTAGCTTTTCTTTTACATATTAGAAAATGTCAGCTAGAATCTGATTTCAATAGTTTAGTAAATCAAGCCCCCAGTGCTGCTAACCATGTAGAAAGAACTCTGAACTGTTTATTAATAAAGTTAAACGATGGTGGCTTCCTCATGCAATAACTGGGTCCACCGTTCATTCTCCCATCCCACTTGTTTAAAAAAAAAAAAAAAAAAAAATTTAAATTAAAATTAATAAAAAGTTAAGCTTCTAGGTTTCATTTAGATCAGGAGTACAATCATTTCATTTTGGTTTAAATAACAGAGAATTACATTCTACACATCAAGATGATGATGAAGCTGGTATTTGCAGTAGAACATAATCTTAAGGCCTTAAGTATTGGTCTCATTAATTTACATAGAGATGATGGAGCTCATTCACAGTTAAGAAGCTTCTGCTGTTTGCGTATTTTTAAGCACGTTTAAACAGTGCATGTGTAGTACCCTTATTTAGGCAATCTACGTAGAATTTAAGAACTGCGAGCTCTTAAGAGCAATTCACAAAGCAATGAGATAAGAAGGGGTGTGCGAGGCCAAGTTAAGAAGGAATATAAGAAAAGTGGGTGGGGGGGGGGGCATTTAAATGAGGCTGACAGGGCACGGTTTGCCATGTATGTGCGTACTTTAACAACTTGAGACATACCCACAGGGAGATAAGGCTGCCTTCGGCCTTCTTATGTCAGTTAAGAACAAAAACGAGGGCATGTCAAGGGAGTTGCCATGCGTAGAATTGTGAATCTGTTTGTTCTGATCTCCTTCTTAAATGTGAGCATGGTCTGATGTCATGTGATGAAACCAATCATTGCTATGTGAGAGAAACTTCTGAATGGGATCTGTGGTGCATATGTAACGGAGTAACCAGTACGACCATTTTATTAGATATAGTACAGCAACTCAGCCAAGACATTTCACCAGCCCTGATAACAGGCATATTAGAAAGACTACCTACAGCAGTTAGTGTCTTGGACCATGTGGTAAATGAGCTACTCAGCCCCCCCATCCATGCCATACTTGAAACAAAACGTTCCTTATGTACCTTCTATATCATACCCACCGGTAAAAAGTGGCAGCTGTGTTTATATATTTAATGAAGATTTCTATTAAGGCGACAATATGTAGTTATAGAATCACAGGATCTGATCCTGAACTACATGCACATTCCATATATTTGCCTCCACTAAGCTGCAATCCTTACTATTGCATGTAGGAGAACAGGCCACGCCCCCTGCACTCCTATATATGGAATGGATTTATGAGAGCTGCACGCCACCTTAAGCATTCCACATAAAGCTCTGTACGTGTGGAATACTGGATCATAAGCAAGAGCTTAGTCAAGCCCTTACTGTAGGATTTAAATTTAAATAGCTATTGCCCATCTCCCATACCTATGGTGAATGGGCCAGCTCCACATATCTGTATGGAATGCAGCAGGGGGCGACTGTGTTCCAACGCAGAATCCTTGGTATCGCGCACATAGTACCAGTGCACGGCCAACTTACATTCGTTGCGTACTGAATAACGGGGACTATCTCATGGTGTACACACACACACACTATTTATCGTGCAGATGTCACAATTAGCAATGGATCAGTAACAGTTGGATCAATAAGCAAATCTAAATGATCCAATTTTTTATTAACAGGTTTTTATATAGCGCACAGATTATGTGGCGCTTTACAGAGAATATTTAATCAATCAGTCCCTGCCCCATAGGAGCTACGTTCTAAGTGCCCTAACACACAGACTAATTTATTCAGCAGCCAATTAACTTACCAGCATGTTTTTGGAGCGTGGAAGGAAACCCACACAGACACAGGGAGAACATACAACCTCCACACAGATAAGGCCTAATCCAGGAATGGAACTCATGACCTCAGCGCTGTGAGTGCTACTCACGGAGTCTTAATTTGTAGCATCGGCCAGGTTTGCAGGTACGACGGCCTGTTTTCCGACGTGCAGTTACCGTCAGTCTTCATTTTAGAAAGTGGCAGTGCTGTGACTCCCAGAGGTCACCTAGATTTCTCTGCTGCCAGGTAAGCTTTTTACCCTAACCCTCTATTTTCCGCAACCTAACTCCAACCTTGCCCTTCAGTCCTATCCCTACACTTCTTTAGCCCTAACTCTCTGTGTCCTACAGCCTAACCCTAGCCTTCCCCTCAAGCCTTAAATCTAGCCCACTGCAGCTATTAGGAACTTGTGGAAAAAGCGATTTGTTCCCAATAACAATTTACTATTTTCCAACCATTTCAGCAATGACACAGCCACTATTCAGCTGGCGGCTGTGCCGTTGTCAAAATAGGGTCGGCCGAACCAGCAACCGCATCTATTGCAACTATTGGCTAATAGGTGTATGATTGACAGACAGCAGTAATGTGGAGGAGAGACAATGATATTTATATTTATATCTTTGTGTGCTGTTAAACAATTGGTTTGTATAATATAAAATGATGCAGTACTTGTTCTCTTCTCCAGCAGCACTAATTTTTAGAAGCAATAAAAATGATCTAATTAAAGCCTTAGAACGGTAAATGATAAGATCTACAAATGTTATGTATGTTTTTCTTTCTTTCATATCCCTAACAAAATATAAACCCAGGAACATGCGGAAAACATTTTCTTTATTGTATTTGAATTCTGTTTTGCCACCATATCATTTTAATAGCATAAAACAGAAGCATGATCTTAAAAATCTAGCAAACAGGTTGCCAAAGCT
Organism: Limnodynastes dumerilii; assembly: GCA_011038615.1. NCBI lineage: Eukaryota > Metazoa > Chordata > Amphibia > Anura > Limnodynastidae > Limnodynastes > Limnodynastes dumerilii. Next base: position 72,080 of record WWET01002215.1, read on the forward strand.
ATATAAATATATGTAAATATAGATGTTAATGTAGATGTTAATTCTTTGGCCATTTTTTTTTTCTTCTGCTTTCCCAGATGCAAACATTTCAAAAGATACTGCTCTGTGCAGTGTATGGCAGGAATGAAACCAGCATTTCCAGATAAAACAGGTTGGTTTTATAGTAAATAGAATTTTAAATAAAAATTGTTACAAAAAAAACCCAAAAAATGTTCATGCAGGCCTTATACAAAAAAAAAAATGGAAGAAAGAAAATATTTTCTATGGTAATGCTTGAACTATGAACCAAGAGGCACTCAAAAATGCATTCATCTTCAATATACTAAAAGTGAACAATACTACCGCCATGTGGCAGAAATAAGGAACTGTCTTGTGTAACATTGGATACTGAAATAGCTTTCATTTGTTTAAGACGATCTCTTTAAATTACTTCATGGCTTAAGGATATAAAAGGTAATTTTAGCAAAAACTGTTGGGAATAAAAGAGGAGGAGGAAGGTCAACTGGGAACAACATGACCATAATGGGGAGTATTGTTCAGTTTTGCTAGACATGGCATCTCCGTCTGAGACAATTGTACCTCTGATACAGCAGATGCTTACCATGTACTGCTTGGAATGACTATAAAGTAAAAATGTAAAAAAAAAAAAGAAATAAAAGTTATAAATGGTCCACATATGAATGCATTTTGGTGTGTTTTTGAAATACAAGCTGGGAAAGAGAGCACTTGTGGCATCTACAGTGCTTCTTCCTGAGAAATTGGGAGGTTTTCTAATGTTGCAAAGCGAGCCTGAAAGTCTTGCCACCATCAAGAGTTCTAATGCTGGCAGCAGGAAAAAGGCCTCAAACTGCCAGGAATTGCAAGCCATACACTGTGTGGTTCACGCGCTTCGCCACAGCTGGGAATGTGACATTTACACCTTCTTCATTCCACGGCCCATCAAACAGGCAAACACCGTCATAACCATTTTAGGCTTAACTTCCACGAGGTCATCAGGAAGGGCATATACCCGTGCCCCAATTCGTCTGGCCATTGACACTGCATATCTAGAGAAAGAAGCAAACAAGTGATCAAATGCGTTACTGAATGAAAGTGGTTACTGCTGGAGAAGGATATTTGTGTCTTTATTTTAATATATGGACAATCCTTTTTGTAATATTTAAAATAAATGTATACAGACAGGCAAAACTCATATGTTTTTATAAAACATGCACCCAATCAATGTGCTCGTTTCTAAGCATCATAAGTTTTTATGTTTTATGGGGAAGCACAGTGACTCCAATAGGGATAGGGACTGACTTGAATGTCTAATGTCCTCTGTAATGCGCCGCACAAAATTTGCGGTGCTATATAAATAAATGTTAGTAATAATAAATATAATACTAATAATAATATTATAATAATAATTATTATTATCATTCAAGAAAAAAAATAAAACAATTCACATAAATTGTTTATTTAATTTTTGTTCTGGCAACACAGCTTAAAGTGGGGTGTTATACGGGGGGTATGCCAGATCATCACTTCTCTCAGATTTAACTGAAAAACTTCTCTGTGCACTTCTATCATTTCCATGTTTTTATACCACCACATCTAAATGTCTACATCGCCCCTTCTAAATTTCTACTTTAACCCCTAGTTCAACCAATAAATTATCTGAGCAAACCATCTTTAGACAATAGAACATATATTTATTTTATTTATTACATTATAAGTTTCCTAACACACACAGTCACAGACACACTAATTTATTCAGCAGCCTACCAGCATGTTTTTGGAGTGTGGGAGGAAACCAGAGCACACAGAGGAAACCCACACAGACATGGGGAGAACATACAAACACCACACAGATAAGGCCTAGTCCAGGAATCGAACTCATGACCTTAGCGCTGTGAGGCCCAAGTGCTAAGTACTTTATAAATTACAAGTAATGGCTGCTAAGCATTCACAAGTGCTAGGTAATATGATGGCACTAAATAAAAACCTGGTAATAAATAAATATATACAGCCCAAAAAAGTCTGACCAATCATTTCTATAATATACAATGCGCATGACCTCCATAAACAGTGAAAGTTCCAGATCCAGGATTGTCATTCACGATCAGTTTCCAATTTGTGCGAGTGGAAAACAAAGTGAGCAATCATTCCTGGGAGGTTCTACTCTCTCTCTCTCTCTCTCTCTCTCTCTCTCTGCTGGGTGAGGATACGCTTGTACATTGTGCAGTAAGGGCTTGGATACACCTTTATATACAATCCTTATTTACGCCTCAGCACCATTTTCCAAGGGGCCGATGCATCAATATTAAGGTATGGTCTTGCCGATAGAAAATCCCACACGCGTGTGTAGTCTACTATTGGATCTTTGCTGCTGCAGTTAAGGCTCTGACCGTAATGCAGTTCTGGATCTGGCCCCAAGTTATTGGACACATAAAACTGCCTAAATTTGGGAAATACTTACTTGGCATTCTCATGTTTGTCTACATCAGAGAGTGTTCCAGTTTTAACGAGATCATAATTAATACTGCCGGGTTGTATGGCATCGATTAGGTCCACTACAGGAAGGCTAGAACTGATCGTTTTGTCCTGCAAAGAGATAATTAATAAATTTACAAAAACAGATCAATATAATTAGACCCAATGAAGGACATGATTCCGTCTATCTGAATGATCCTACCATTGAGACCTTATGATTATCTGCAAGAGATAGCTCAGATTATCGACAGTGTGTGGTCTCAATACGATGGGGCTGATTCAGAGTTGCACTTCCACCTTTTTTTTAGGTGGAAGTGTACAGTTCGGCTAAACGATTTTTCAAAGTAAGGGGAGTTCATTAAATTTAAAAAAATTAGCATGCAGGGAAAATACATTACTTTTACACATAGAACTAAAATACTACATAGTTTTGTTTATTCTATAAAATAGAGTTGAGCTAAGAAACTTCACCTCCTAATTTTATTTCTGGATTTACAATTTAAAGCTGCCTCCCCTTGCAATACAACATAGTAGTGCTCAGGTCTACAACTGCACCTAAAAAAAAGGTGGAAGTGCAACTCTGAATAAGCCCCGATGTCGTCATCTATGGGAGAACTGGTCGATTTCTGGGGACATCCCATAGTTTGGAGCTTATTTCAGTTGTGAACAGATATGGCAACTTTTCATCCAGCAGTCCCTTGGGTGGGGAGGAACGCCAGTAACAGGATACCGCAAAGAACATTTAAAATACTAATGATATTTTACGTTTCAGTTTTTGTAGCATTTGACGCATTGGAACAATTTTTTCATGACATCATAAAACTTTCATAGTCTGCATGTTTTGGAGGAGCTGTGTGTTCTGTAAATACCCTCTCTCAGGAGCGTAACAAGGGGTGCTTCGGGACCCAGAGGAGAGAGGGGCCCCATGGCAGCCACTACCCCTGCAGTGTAAGCAAGCTGTCTGAGGCTCAAAGCTTATAATAGTGCTCAGCACTCCATGTATGAGAGCACAGCAGCACACAGCACAAATGCATGGAGTGCCGAGCACTGTTTTAAGCCGCCAGATTCTGGGGCGAGGCTGGTCCTGCCCAGCTCCGCCCCACTCTCACCTGCCTCCGCCTAGTCCCACCCATCCAGACTGAGACCATGCCTCGTTGCTATGGTGCTTGAGTCTGTTCATCTTCTGCCCCTGTCCTCTCTGGTTCATTATGGAAGGCTAAAAACACACTATGTGTGGCTTATGTTGAGATATTTAATTTAACCAGCAAGTAGAATAATAATTACCTTAAAGCTCTGAATGGATGAGCTTTTGCCAGCCTCTGTCAAGGTTCTGTTCACCCAGTTGACAATGATATCATCATTTGCCTTGGCTCCATCTCCAAGGTTCTCCAGCACATTGAGCGTGTGTCTGGTGAAGGAACATGAACCAATAAAATAAATCATGTGATTATTTACATCCTTTTGCCATAGATGTATGGATTATTAAGACTTATAGACATTTGAGATTTAAGTTTCAAGGGCCGGATACAGACCTCTGCGTATGTTTTCCCGTACGCTCGCGGGTCTGGTAGTCCACATGGAAGTGGGAAGCAAACTCCTGTCACTCCCCTCTCTTGTAAAGATTTATGTGACTTCCGCTGCCTTAAATCCCGAGCGCATGACTACTGATCTGCATGTAAACCCTAAAACCCACTCCTACCGTATAATGTAAACCCCCCCCTCTAAATGCTCCATTGATAGACTCATTTATTCCCTAAAACACACACAGTCTACAGCTAACCTACTGACAAACCAGATCGTGTATTCATTTTATGTCACTAAATAGAAACTTCATTTATTGCATTCATTGTTCCATGTAGCAGCTGCTCTGATAACACAGCAGCTGCCGGGCCTGTAGGGTTAAGAAGTCTTAGATATTGACATCCTGTAATAATCTCTTCATACATTTATAAACAAAGAGGCTCAGGGACCAATGATATAAGAAGAATGAAGTGTAAGCACCGCACTATAAACAGAAAGCTCCAGGCAATCAATTCCATAGAGAACACGTTATCAGACTAAGCAATTCCTATTATTAGTATAATATACAGATTGGCAACATCTGGAGAGGATAAAAGACCGTCTTTGAAGCTTATGTAGCAGTTGCATCTCTTCGGTAATGAAATAATGGTATTAAGTGTTGGTAGAAAGCAGACCCCTCACATTCTCCTTCCAGCTGACCCTGACACGGGTGTGGGTTCCCGCTTAGAACAGTCCTATTTCGATAGGGTCGTTTCCTCCCAGCCAGTTTCGAAATGGCTGGGATTTCGATCGCATATGCCTTGATGAGGCATAGCAATCGATCCTCATTAACCTAACCCTCCCTTCCCCGCAGCCTGACCCTAATTCTCCGTTTCCTGCAGCCTGACCCTAATTCTCCGTTCCCTGCAGCCTGACCCCAACCCTCCCTTCCCCACACCCTGGAGAGGTTACTCACCTTTCCTGCGGTCCTGCAGTAGCGACGGAATATCGACGGCAGCGGCATTTACGATTGAGAATGGGTGAAGTATGCCAATCAGCATACTCATCCATTCTGCCAAAAAAATTATAAAGCGGGTGTTATTCGAAATAGAGACATCATAAAAGGAACTTTCGGATGTCCCTATTTCGGGAAAAAAGATTTTCTAAGCGGGGACTTCAACCGCCCTGACACGTTACCTGACATGTAGGAATAGCACATTTTCTGCTGCAACCATTTCCTGTCCTAACAACGCAACTCAAGCCATTTAGCCAGGGCTAGGAGTGCATGATATGGGTGGCCGCCCATGGTGCAAACCTTAAGGTAGTGCCATTAATTTATCTATGGTTAAATTGCCTTGGATTCAGTGTCAGGGGGCACCATTTTTCCTTCTTGCCCCTGGCTCTGCATTTAAGCTCCTAGCATACACACCCTCTTTTTTCCACTTGCTCTGCATTTAAGCTCCTAGCATACACACCCTCATTACCTTCTCCATATCTTCAGTATCTGAGGCTGTAGAAACTGAGCACCTGTACTGCTCACTCACCTTCTCATGACTTGCCAGACTAACGCAAGGGTCAGTGTTGGATTTCCATCATTCAGATCTTGACCTCCGATACCCACTAGAGAGAACTTTGCAGAATGTTTCCCCAAGTCCACAGCATAGTTACAGTTTTCAAGCTGAAAGGTTGGAGAAAACACATTAGATAACTTATAAGCCCAATAGCATGTCCCCTACTTCAGTAAACCAATCAGCACGCTGCCAGTTACCTTCTTCATGTTTGCCCCAAGTTTAGGATATGGGGGCTTGTTCACTTTATTCCAGTCAACGGGTACTTTAATCTTTTCGTACAATTGTAATATTACTAGAGCGTCTTGTAGGTCGCTGTAAAAAATATAAAAAAAAAAAAGTTAATTATTAAAAAACAAATACATTTTTTTTATGTTTATCATCAGTGTAATTCTACAAAGTGGTTTGGCATGAATCTTTGTTATTTTAAAAGGTTAAGTCAATGATCGTCTTCACATTTAGGTTTGTGCATGACTACTTCACATTTTTGAAACAGGAATATTTTTTTGTCTTGGCAAATGAACTGAAGATTAATTTGGAGGATTGGCGGCAGTTTATTCTTATTTGTAGAATGCAAAGTTTATAAACGATGGAGGGAACGCAGATTCTTATATGATAGTTGCTGTCTTGTCACACAGAAACATAGAACGTGATGGCAGTTAAAAGCCACACGGCCCAACCAATCCGTTCACTCTATAGGACCCTCAATTCTTATATTTATTCCAAGCATATTGAATTTGTTCTACGGTACTGGCCTCCACCACTTCAGATGGGAGGCTATTCCACATAACTACCCTTTCAGTGACATCATTTTTCAACACATTTCCTCTAAACCTACCAGCATCCAATTTATAGGCATGCCCTTGTGTTCTAATTAATACATGTATTACTCTGAACAGTTCCCGTGTGTCCTAAAAAGTGCGTGTACTTACTGGATAGGGACCACCATGGGGAAAGCCTTTAATACTGCCATCAAGTATGGTTCAGTATGGATATATTTCCAGAAAGACATAAATACATTAGAGACCACAAAGAAGAGCAACTAAAATGGTCCATGTCCTGTGTCATACAACATACCAAGAAAGGCTAGAGGAACGAAACATGTGTAGCTTGGAGCAGAGAAGGGAGAGGGGGGATATGATAGCAGCTTTCAAATATATCAAGGGTTGTGACCAGCTAGAGGAGGGGGCATTTTTAGAAGAAGATGTGTAACAGAACACGAGGGCATGAATATAAACTGGAGGGTGGTAGATTTAAAGCAAATATGTGGAAAAATGACTTCACTGAAAGGGTGATAGATAAGTGGAATATTCTCCCATCTGAGGTGGCTGAGGCTAACACAGTAGTACAGTTTAAACATGCTTGGGATAAATATAAGGATATCCTCAAACTAAATTGAGGGTAAATAGAGTCTAGGGTCAGTATAGTTTTAAACAAACAACTAGGCAGACTGGATGGGCCATGTGGCTCTTATCTGCCGTCACTTTCTATGTTTCTATGTTTAATCCACAGATGACCTTTAGTGAAGAAACTGAATGAAGTTTGAGATAGCTTCTCTGGCATGAACACAATGTATGTGTCACTCTGCCACTCACACAAAGCACACTTGAATACAACACTCAGATTCAGCAACCACAATAGCGAGAGCTAGGAGACAACGGCTCCTTCACTTAACGCATTCGGAGTCCAGAGATGACAGAAAGGCATCCAACTATGTCTACATTACATGTGCAATGACGACATCTATCAACATTATTTTGACCATCACAGCACAACTACCAGTGTCTGAAGAGCTATGAGTTGCATTCGAGATGACATTCTGCACGTATGTATAGACATCAGCTGGGCGTTACACCTACTCATTTCAGAGACTGTGGACAGGATCCAGAATGAAGAAACATGGCCATAAGTCCATACTGCCTTTACGTGTTAAAAGTCTTTGCGGCAGCAGGACAGGACCTGCCATGTAGACAGTGCGTGTGCATGGAGGGAGAGGGGCATATTCAAACTGTACAGTAAGGGCTTGGGCCGTTCCATTGGGCTGGTGTATAATATTTAAGATAGGGGCCTGCATTCGTAAGTCCTGTATTTATAGAGATGCCGCAAAGCTTTGAAAGGCAACAAAATACAACCCTGTCTCTATTATAAAAGGCTGGACACTAGAGTGCACCTAAGGGGCACACATTTGTTATGGCCTTTGGGTCCTATAATGAAACCGTTCTATATTCTAGGTCATTTTTGGTTCCCCAGATGGTAAAAGTAAAAGTACGTTGTGGCTTAATCCCCATTTGTGGAGAGGCTCAGAGAACATACATACTTGTACATGTGATTAACGTGGGGATTCACTCCCAGAGAGTTCATCCAGTTACGGAATGTTCTTTCCTCTCGAGTTTCCCCTGAAGTAAAGATGATAAGATAAGTGTTCTGGTTTCTGGTCAGGAAGAGCAGCAATAAGCAGACATTAATAGTTGCAGTACTAGTGTTTAAGTATAGAATCTAGTAAAAAGGATTGCCTTACTCCATAGAAACAACACAGATAGAAAAGAAACCACAACTAAATGATATGTAAAGTATTATGATGCTTAAACCATTAAAAAAATAAACAGAGACTGTTTACAGTGGCAATCCATCTTACCTGTTTTCCCTACGTATGTCCATATTTTAGGCATGCAATGTAATACTGTCAGCTGCCAACAGATGGCGTGCCTGCTAGCTTGACGTGCCACAATCACTAAGTAGTAAACCTGCACTATGCATATGAATGGAAGCCAAGTGTAGTGGTTCCTTTGTTTAACATGTGGAAAGCTATAGTAAACATTGGTGCTGTTTACGTTTCTAGGTGTTACTAGCCTTTGAATCCACAAAAGCAAATAATGTCATTACATTTTGCATAATAAAATATATTATGTTGTGCTTGTTATTTATTGTCCACAAATGAAATAAGACAACCAATAAACATGTTAGAGAACCAGTGAATACCGACATTAATATATTGTTATGGCACCTCTACCTCTCCTTTCACAGATGACCAATCCATGTTTTTTTTCCAAGTGCCTATCCCAAGCTCTTCTGTTGATCTCCATAATAAAAGGAGGCTCACACTCGGCTACTCTACTTGCTATACCCTGATTTTATTTGACCTTTAATCCAGTGTCCCATATCATAATGCAGTATGATCTCTCTGGTGAAGTCTAGACCATAGGCGACAGTAAAGACACTACATCATAGGAGATGCGTGCTACCCTATTCTGGATTACAAAGAACAAAACAAAAGCCTCAACTACCAGGGAAAGAAATGTTTCCACTAAACATGTCTCCATCAGGGCTATTTATTTAACATCCTGATTTGTATATAAAGCACAAATACTTCCTCCAATGAGCAGAGCAGAACCTGCTTTAACAATGGGCCGGTGCACCAGGAAGTCCTTCTCTGCTCATTGGCCTAATACTCAACAGGCCCCCAACGGCTCCATTAATGACGTCACATAGGAGGCGGATCTGTATTTTCTAACAGCGGCCCTGACTACCTCTATTGCCCATAATAAAGTTTTATTATAAAAAGAATAAGATATTAAATGGTCAAACTAACTTGAGCAGGAGGGATGGAAGTCTGAGGTCACAAGTCTATTGAGATATTATAGGTAGTCTATATAGGTAAAAATTTACTCCACACCATTCTAATAATTCCCCCAAAATAGGAATTCTCAGGCTTGAGATAAACCCATGCATTGTGACCAGTACTGGTACCGCTTACTCACCTTCTAGGAGTGTCCAGTCAATGTCCTGGTTCTCGGGCTTAGTAAGTGCTGGGTACTTATTGAACAAATTGGCCACAAAAGCCAAGTTTAATTTGGGGTTTCCGCTCACAACATCAGCAGGAGTAACAAACTGTCTGCAGCCAAGCCGGTCTGCCTGCTGGAGCATGAACTCTGCCCTCTTCAGGTCATCCTTCTCCTGCAGGAAGAAACAACAAGAGGAGACAAATGTGAAAGGTCTATAGCAGTGTTGGCTAACTCTAGGTGTTGTGAAACTACAATTCCCAGCACGCTTTTGTGAGGTATCCACTATGCTTTTTGCAGTTAAGGAATGCTGGGACTCGTAGTTTCACAACACCTGGAGTGCCACAGGTTAGCCAACACTGGTCTATAGGGACATGAATGCTAGCCCATGACCAGAAAGCCATAATACACGTCCTATACAGGAGTGAGGGTATATCTACAGCATATCAATACAAAATAACCCCCACAGACAACCAAACATGTGAGATACAGCCTATATAAGCATAACGCTCTACATAAAGGATAAACACACTCGTTTTCGACAAGTAGTTTACTTCTCTAATGTATAATATGATTTCATTACCATGTGTCCAAGGTGAAATAAAACTTTTAAACCTTTAATTTTGGATGCTGATCAAAGTTGTCAATGGTATGTAAAATTAAACCCATGTTCAATATGCATCCTGTACTATGGCTCCACAACCAGAAACGTGACTATCCCATGGGATGAGTTCCTGGTACTGTATGTCCATGAACCAGTCCAGTGACTATAACCATTAGCCTATTCGCTAACAATCACTCAGCAGCCATTCCATCAGAGCCCGGGGATTAGCCTGGCCAACCACTTATGAAATCGATCTGGTGACAGTACTTACGCAGCAAGGATCAACCAATACACAACCAATATAATAACATTTTGAGTTGTAGATATTGGTCCGGATTCACAGTTACGTAGTTTTCGTCTAAAGACCTCGCTTACACATTCTACATACAGAAATGGTACGTAGATAGCGTAAAAAAGCTACTACGCATGCGTAGTAGCTCAATACCTAAAAAACGTATGTAAGACGAAAACTACATTACTGTGACTCCAGACCAATGTCACTAGGGTTGTGTGACAATAGCGAGGGTTACGTCAATATTTGACAAACAAATTTTCTTAAACACCGAATATATGAATTTTATTGTACATGGTAATATTGGCATTATTCACAAGAGATTTCCCACACTATCCTCAGCCAATCAACACAGGATGTGGTTCCCAGTCCGGGCGGACATAACGGTGCCAGCTGATTGGATGCCGTATCATCATTTAAACAGCCCTGAATATAGAAATTTGCTATTGGGAATAGGAATCTATTTCCTCTTTCCCAGTAGCGAGAGGCTGCGACGGATACAGTCAATATATGAGGGTTTGGCTGTGGCGGGTATGAGGTTGGGGTCAGGGCTTAAACATTGCGAGTCTCCGGTCCCAAAGGCTGCTTTCAGAAATAGAGAGACAGCCGAAAGTTTCTTGTCATCTGTCTCTATTTCGAATGTAGGCCATTTTCGATTTTTTATTTTTATTTTTTATGAATGGCTGTGTGCCCCGATCGGCATACTCGGACATTAATTTTCGCTGCAGACCCTCCACTGCTGACCGCTCCGGAGAGGTGAGTAACTTCTCCGGGGAATTTTAGTGTTAGAGGGATGAAGGTTAGTGTTAGACTCCTAGGAAGGGAGGGTTAGGCCCATAGAAGGGGAGGGTTAGGGTCAGGCTGTGGGAAGAAGGGGTCATAGGGTTAGGCTATAGAGAAGGAAGGGTTAGGATCCGGCTGTGGGGAAGGGAGGGTTAGGGTTAGAATTAAGGAAAGGGTAGTTTTTATTTTACTTACATATCGGAGCACCATATTCGGTGCTCCAGGGATCAACGAGGCATAAGCAATCGATATCCCAATCAGTTCAAAACTGGCTGGGAGAGAATAAAGCTGTTCGAGGCGGAGACCCACACCCGGGGCTTAAGTGTAAGGTTTAGCATAGTGTTAGGCTGCAGGAAACGATTGGTTAGGGAAGGGTTAAGGGTAGGATTAGGTAAAACACTTCCCTTTTGGCAGATGTCTCTGAGACTCCAGGAGTTGCATGACCGCTGCTTTCTAAAATGCAGACTTCAAGCAACTGAAGGCAGTCTACATTCAGCTGTAAATGATGGTCTATTGAAATTAAGACCATCGTGCCGCAGAAACAAATGTAAAAGAAAAAAAATGTAATAGACCTTTTATCCCATATCCTAATAGAAGAATACATACATTGAACCCAGCCATGCTGATATCTATCCTCTCTTCTCCTTCTTTCTTTCCCTTGGGAGCGATCTGGCTCAGTAGATGGAAATAGGCTCTTGAATCCTGTGGATTGGAGAAAATATTAAAAAGACATTTTAAAAGGACAAAACCACAACATACAGATCTATGTATTCCCTGTAATCCCTATGTATTAAAGCAAGGTGACCCAAGTGGTGAGCACTGACGCAGTCTGTTAAAAATACATTTACTTGCAACGGGGGCAATTCTGCTTTTCTAAAATATATAGTAGTTCTAAACAACAAGCGACAAATGCAAACCTTAAAACCATCTGCAGGGAATAAATGCAGGAGCTGGCTGTAATTATATGATGTTGTTACTACTGATAAAAAGTCATGTGACCCAGTCTGGGAATGGCTTTTACTAAACTAATCCTGCATCATTAATATAACCCAAACCACAATGATAACCAGCCTGCAATAGAAAGCATTGTTGTGTACACTACCGACCAGTGCAAACAACAATGCAAATCCCTGAATACAAGAAGGACTGGTCTTTCCTCACACACAATCTACACATCATAACACTTCTGTATCTTGCTTGATATCAATATAATACCTTAACAGAGTTACCAAAGTCAGTTAGCTGAAAAGGGAGGAGAATAGAAGAGGTTCCAATTGATGCATTAGAAGAAAGACAGATGACAATAATTAGACAGCATACATATCCGGATTTACAAATAATTAGCATTGCAGAAAACAGAGTCAAGCAACAGATGCCTCTTCCCATTGAATGCACACAAACAATGCTTCTAAAGTGGCTTTTAATGCACAGTTACTACATATGCAGCTAAAACCCCATTGATCTGACAGAAGAATAGTTAATACAGAGCACTGAATGCTGTGAGGTACATAGTATGGTGATCATGGAGATAGGTAAGTGTATGCTTATTATCTGGAATATGGAAGATACCAAATCCATTAGATCACAAGGGTACTTGCAATAAAGCATATTCCAAAGCCTAAATTGTTAAAAGTGGAGCTGTAGCCCATAGCAACCAATGAGATTCTGGCTCTCACTTTCCCATTACATACTAGAGAATGTAGGCTAAAATATGATTGGTTGCTACAGGCAACATCTCCAAACTTCCAAGTTAAAAGGAGAGCGTATGTCAAGCTGAGCACACTACGCAAAAGCCACAGTAGAACACAATTAATGGGTTCTCTCCAAGGTGGACTTCGCACAACAAATGTTAAATAATTACAAAGCATATTATTATCATCGCTTATTTATATAGCGCCACATATTGTCCACAGCATTTTACAGAGAACATAATGTACTGAAGGCACTGCCCAAACACTGAATGTAAAGTGAGACAGTCATCTGCACACACTCTGCACTGAGGGCCAATTTGTCAGCAATAAGCAGCAGTAGCTGGATTTCCCAATGGACGCAAAGCACACAACATGCATTATTAAAGAGACGACTGATATCTGACAAGACAGAAAGGGGATTACCAGGCTTTAGAGAACAAGAATACCTTAATATCACTGCTGAAGTTATTGATTTTCTGCCATCCAGCGTTATCCAGATGGAAATTGGCCCATCTTAAGAGCAGCTCTTCTGGGGACAATTTCATCAGATCTTCCAAGGTCTCTCCATCCCGGAGCAATGCGGCCAGGGCTGGAATGCATCAATAAGAGGATGAGGAGGAAGGAAATGTTTAAAGGCTGATTTTGGTTTCAGATATTAAATTTATGATCTTCAGAAGCCTTGAAGGCAAAGGTGCCAGAAGAGGTCATGCACGGAGGACTTAATATTTCAATGGAAGAAAAGTGTGGCCAATACAATTACAGGACGGATTCAGGGCTCTGTGCGCCTGGCAGCTGGCAAGAGGAGGAGAGCGAACTGCCCTGTCACTTCCCTCTCTCGTGGTTATTGCAGCAGCAACGCTGCCATAACTCTGCCTTAAGTCACCTGCGCGGATCAGCTTTCCACACGAAGTAGCTAAACACGACCATACTGTCAAATTTAAATGCCCTCCCTGCCCACCTTATAGAAATTAGGTGGATGGAGGGGAAGTGCCGCCCTATCTCTCCAGACATACATTCTGTAGGCCTAAAGACCGGTACCGTAAGATCTGGCATGCGACCTGCTAGCAAATCATATAAATTCTACAAGCAGCTTGTGGAATCTGGGCGACGTCCAGAACTCTGAATCCGGCCCTGCATTATTACAGGGAAGCACATGTACAGGGCAATGTGTGCCCGTAGACGGAATCATACCTTCGTTCCTGCCCTGCT
>WWET01002215.1:89518-107902 GCA_011038615.1 Limnodynastes dumerilii
GACCCTTGCAAGCGAGGGGATGCAGATACTGCACATGATGGGAATACTGGGGAGGGGCTAGAGGCACATAACGGGGGGGGGGGGCTGGAAAGACATGATGGGGAATCATCCTGGGGAGCTGTAGACACATGGGAGTACTGGGTGGGGGCTGCAGACATGATAGGTTGACCACATACCCCTAATGGATTGACCACGCCCACAATGGGTTAGCCACGCAGTTCAAAAAAAAACAAGAGGGGGTGCACCAAGATGAGATGGGGTGTCAGTGGGGGTGTGCACCAAGGTGAGATTGGGGTGTCAGTGGGAGGGCTAAATTCTTAGCTGCACTCAGAGTTCAATGATCGCAGGTGTATCCGGAAATACGATCCACGAAATCCTGAACCCTCCTCGCTCTAGATAGAGCTTAACACTCCATCACTGTCCAATCACAGTTACAATTTCCATACATCCTGTGTGGGAAATGCTTTCAGAACAGACGTCTAGATCCAGATTCGTAAAGGAAGAGTGATGTGTACAACGGCAAAATGCCAGCGATTGGAAAATGCACATTTAACAGACGTCTGATTCTTAGGACTTGTATGGCACCTTCCATCAGTTCAAAGCAAGGAACCTCTCAACTAAATTACCTTTAAAAAGCAATAGTTTATTAAATGATACAACTCATTCATCCAGCAAAAGACAAGCTCCGTGAAAGGACTTCCCAGCTACCAAGCGGGTATAAGCACTAAACACAAGTGCCCAAAAGATGTACAAAAGCACGAGGACCATTTTAAGTGCCAGTACTTTTTCTGACAGATTCTAGCAGGACAACCAGGGAAGTATGGAGAAATGTATGTGTTGCAATAAAGACGTCCTATAAGTGTAACAGTACAACCCACCTGAATAGGAGTGTTGGGTCCCCTCGCTGGACAATTCAGAAGTGCCTCCTATCGCACAGATTCCCTCTTTGCGGTTGATTGCTTTCCGAAAGGTTTTGGCAATGTCGCTGCTTTTCAACTCTTGTACAAGCTGCAGGGGGAGAAATTATAGGGATGAAAGAATTGAAATTCATGGAATATCCATGTTCATATTTTATCATGGATCTTACACCATCCTTACTATAAACGTCTACTTTTTTAACACACCCACAGCAACTCTTAAATAAACATTTATTAACAGGTTTTTAGTATAGAAAGAGAAAGTCGAAGTTTGTGTTAATCATGAAACAGAAAGGAAAACTAGATGGCAAAGTAGTTGTAAATAGGGGAGACAAATGTTAGTAAGTAGGTTGAGGAATTTGGTGAGCTTATCTGAAGTGGTAAGTGCTGGAAAGGTTGGAGAGTAAAGGATAGTCTTATTGGGAACAAAGGTTATTCCAGAGAGTGGGTGCAACCCTGGAGAAGTCCTGTAACTAAGCTACAGGAATCAAAGCTTAACATCTATTACTTGTTATAAATGTGCAAAATATAGATTTTATTTAAAAAATGCCCCAATTATTACAGTTATGACAAAATTGTCTATTTTTAAGTAACAAATGTGAGCATTCCATATGTATTAATTGTTGCCAGAAGACATGTATTACTGTCAGTTAGTCACAAACCTCTGACATTCCTAAAGAGCTTACAGCTAAGGCAGCAGTTTGGAAGAAACAATCTAGTTGTGAAACTAGAAGTCCCAGCATGCACCAACAGCATTAGAATAAACGATAAGGACTCTCAGGACTTATTTTCACAACACCCAGAAAATAACATTTGCCTATGTCTATTTGAATGGTATTGGGGCATAACACCAAATCAAAACAGAAAAAAAGGTGTTTCAGTAATGGGAACCCTTTTAATCAGTAACACACAACACAAAGTTTGTGGGCTCTCAGGAGGTGTGACCTGGGGCAGGAATGTTATAGCAGCATTTACAATGATACATTCCAAGATCTCTCCTGTATGTAAATGTGGGCCTTGCCTCTTCCTACCTTTTACTGTACAGCACTCAGATGAAGGTTTATATTTGTTCTATAGACCAGTGATTCTCAAGCAATTTTTGGTGTACACCAGTTACCCACTATGGAATGAGGTCAAGTACCACCAAAAAAATCGCATGCTGTTCCCATTACCCACTTACTAATTCCTTTCTTTGCCTATATCCCCTCATCCACCCTCACTACTACTACACTGTCCTACTATTAGAACATCAGCTCAATAACTCATACATATTTTTTTGACCAATGATCTGAAAATGTTCCTTTATAGGATGTCTGAATGCGGTCCGTGTTTATTAAATATATATCTGCCACCTATCACTCATAGTTAAAATATACAAACTCCTGGATGCTGTAACTTTTTAGAACCCTGTCCAGTTATCATGAGACAGTGGTTCCCGTGCCACCAGTGGTACATGTTCCCTTTGTTGAGAACCCCTGCTATAGACCACTTCTACACATGGCACCGAACTGAAGAAGAAGTGACCTTCTTATAGTATTGTTTAAGGGGATGCAGTCTGTAGAACGAAAGTTCAATTTTTGCAATACAGGCAGCCGAAAGCTTATTTTTGGCTGCCTCTATTTAGAAAAAAAGACTAATTAGAAACTTTTCATGAATGTATGGGGAATTTTTTTTTTTGGCATACTTACCCATTCATTAATTCGGAAACTGCCACCACACCGAGGTGTGTATTACAGGAAAGTCTATGGTATCAGGGTTAGCCTAAAGGTAGGGGAGTCTTGGGGTTAGGCTGCAGGGGGAGGGGAGTCTTAGGGCCAGATTTACTAAACTGCGGGTTTGTAAAAGTGGAGATGTTGCCCATAGTAACCATTCAGATTCTAGCTCTCATTTAAGTATTACATACTAGAGAATGTCAGCTAGAATCTGATTGGTTGCTATGGGCAACATCTCCACTTTTCTAAACCCGCAGCTTAGTAATTCTGCCCCTAAGGGTTAGGATGCAGGGGCAGGGGAGTCTTAGGGTTAGGCTGCAGGGATGAGAGTGTTAAGGTTAGGCTTAATAGGGCCATTCGCACCAGCAACCTACACCTTTGTCTAAAATATTTGCAGAACAATGTGATTGCTACTGTACAATAGTTAATGCACCTATGCAGTTGGTTTATTAGGGGTGCCCTACACTGGTTAATAGAACGGCATTATCTTTTTTATTATTTGTTTAGTTTAAATAAAAGATGACATTTATTTATACATTTATCTACTAAATGAATGTCAGTGTGATTAATACACCAGAAAGCAGGAGAAAGCATTGGCAATGAACTCCCTGAAAACCAACATGATCTGCCTTTGTTTTATCTCCAGGCTTAACAAGGGAAACAAAAGCTGTTCAGTCCATGGAATATTCCACGAGGTTCGTAGGCACAGACCAGGTTTCCACAGTCAGCAGAAGCACAACGTCCCCAGAGAGTGGGTTGAGCAACAGCACTCTGTGCAGACATCAAATCCTATGTAACTGCTCCCCCACAGCTATACACCTGCAATATGTGCTGCACTTACTGATTCCATAAAACACCTTTTTTTTTTTATCACCAATGATGTTCAGCAATAAATAAATGTTATATTTATTTTTCTATTTTTTTTACTGTTACTTTTATTTGGCTATTTTTATGGAGTCTCATCCATAAACAGCAGTGAACATATCATCTTATTTTGGGCTACTATCGCTAACAAGGCTTTTATTTATCTGAGTGGTCAGCAACGTAGGTTCCCCGAGCGTCCATTTGTCAATCTAGCTTCAAATTCACAAACCATTGTATCCAAGTACCAGGTTACCACGGCCCGACACATGCATTTAACAAAAGGGAAATACTGAAGAATGCATTGTGACATTTAATCGTGAAGACACTGGGGCAGACAAGCGCTCCATTCAAGATCGCTGAATAACTGAAAACAATGACATGACATGCTGGATGAGCTACACAGACACGGACATGCTCCGTGATGTAATGCTTTGGTCACTTGTGCTGGGTAGTTGAAGTGATGATGATGTTAAACACTGTCCACTATTTCTGAGCAGCAGTGAAACTCCATGGGGGCTGCTCCACATCTGTACTTACACCTCTTTTTAAGGGCAAAACAGGGACTTCAGCAATACCATGCGAGGACCGCGAATTATTTTTTATTATTTACACATAGAACTCACATACTGCAAAGCTTAATGAGTAATCTGTAAATTCTAACACTAGGAAACTCTACCTCTGAACTTTTCCATCACAATGGTGTGTGTCCAGTACTACACTTCCATCTGATTTGCCCTTACTCTAAAATGATGGATCAGCCCCAAAAAGTATAAGCCTGTTTTGTTCTCTAGTTCGCAAAATAAAACAGTTTGTTTCAAATGTAAAAATCTGCAATGTGAAGGGACTATTAAAAGACATATAGGGCCCCATTCAACTAACTGCGATGCCTGTTTGCAGTGTTTTTTTACATTGCAGCTTTTTATACACACAACATAGAGCGAGTGTGGGTCTCTGCTACGAAAGGGCCTATTTCGACAGGGCCGTTCTCTCCAAGCCAGTTTCAAACGGTGCCCTGAAAGGTAAGCCTTAAAACTAACCACAACCCTTTCCCTAATTTTAAACCTAACCCTCCCCTTCCATTACCCTAACGCTCCTCTCTACACAGCCTGATCCTAACCCTCCCTTCTATGGTCCTAAGCCTCCCTTCCTAAGAGCCTAACCCTAACCGCCCCCCCCACACAAAGTCCCCGGAGAGGTTACTCACATCTCCAGAGCTTTTAGCGGCGGGTCCTGCGAAAATGAATGGCAATCAGCACACCATAGAGGTAACCCTACCCGCCCCACACAAAGTCCCCGGAGAGGTTACTCACGTCTCTAGAGCTTTCAGCGGCGGGTCCTGCGAAAATGAATGGCAATCAGCACACCATAGAGGTGCGTATTAAGACCCTCTCATTTTTGTTACCGTAACAGACTGGTATTGGTGCACTTCACAGTCAACTGAATTGGGCCCATAGAATATAAAGAGTTACAATGAAGTTGTGGGACTCAAAGTTCATATCAAGTTCCTTGTGATTTAATGTGGTACATTTTAGATGTATTCCCTGTGCAATCATATACAAGTCCTTTGGTCAAGATTTACAAGTCCTTTTCATGTAAGGGAATATCATTAACCCAATGTTCTTCCAAACACTGTAAAATGTTTTGTTGTTCTGTCTTGACAGGATAGACTCTGTCAAAGAAATCCTATGCATACCTCCCTCTGTTATCTGAAGAATCCGTAATCAAAGACACGACTTCTGCTGAGGAATTAAGAAGGTTCAGTAGGTGATTCAGCCCCAGGGAGTTCAGTTTTACAGCCGCTGCAGCTGTCAGATTAGTACACACAGTGTGTGTGACACCATAGGGAACCATGTCTAACTTACTGAATAGCCCAGAAAAACAGATGTAACATAGATGTAACTGATGAAATTAAAGCATTTTAAAAGCAGTAAAAATATTAAATAACCCAACAACAAATAAATTCTCTCTCTATTTATATCTATTTATTGACCAGGGCTGACACCAAAAATTGTGGGTACCCTGGTCATGGCACTCCACCCCTATGAACAATTCACTGAGGTGCAGCGAAAGCTTTTCTTAAGGAGCTCAAAAGCAGCAGGTATTGGCTGTAGGTGACAGACTTATCTGTCTTCTACCGCTAATACCCGCTGCTGGGGAGCTGTACCAGCCTGCACATGAGCAGGAGCTGGAGGAGAGTATTGGCTGGCCCCTCTGTCTCTGGGCCTGGAACTCCTGTCCCGACAGTCACCTCCAGATGGCAGCCTGTATGTATTTAACTATATATAAATGGAACTAAATAGGCCACACCCGATGGGATGCCAACATGACATTGCACCTTCTTGGAAGGCCAGACTATGGACTGGATTCACACTACCGGACGTATTGCATATACGTCCGGAGTTTACCGATATTTGAGACTGCCCATATACGCAATCTACATATGGAAAAGATATGTAGATTACGTTAGAAAATTTACTGCACGTGCAAAGTAATCAAAAACGTTAAACTCTAGACGTATACGTTATACGTCCGGGAGTCTGCATACGAGCCATGGTCCTCATCGGTAATACCAATATGGAAGCACAGTGTGTGTAGATGTCTGGATACAGTTCATAGATCTCACCTAAATGCTAGCATTAGTCAGTTCTGTTTTTCAATCACAATTGAAGAGTTCATCTGTATTAGGACATAGCAGCTGCGCTATGACTTCCTGAAGAGAGATTTGGACATGGGCCGACTTGTGGGAACTGTCTATAGACGCTCTGGGTCGCTAATTAGATGATTGGCGGATCCGATCATTGCAGGATCAATCCCATCAGGATCAGTGCAGAATTTGATGGACACAAAGCCAATTCTCAGCCAATATGTGATCACTGGGTCATGTTCTCTGCAAAAGGAGTGTTAGTCCGCTTAAAACACATATGGGTGGATCCAGACTTAAGTGCTTGAAATTAGTTATTCCTGGGCTAAACCATATTGATTGCAGGGGGAATCAAGTTAATTGTGTTCTTTGCATGCAGGGATATATCTTTGAATTGCTTACTGCACACAGATACTGACCAGCTTTACCATCACACTGTTATTTAGACTTGGGATAGGAAACATCACCTCTCAACTCTAATACTGTTTGCAACAGATGAAATAGGACTCCCCTGCAATCAACATGGTTTATCCCAGGACTAACTAATTTCAAGCACTTACTTAAGTCTGGACCCAGCCCATGAACTGTCATTTGATATCGCAAACCTTAATCCTGACAAACATGTAAATATTCCCTCACGGCTGAAGTAAACACGCTTTATAGAAATCTGAATTAGAGTCCAAGATTTGCAAACAATGTTGGGATTCTCATAACAAATCTTATACCATGAGACCACAGGTGATTTCGCTTTACATCCTCACACAAAGCAATGGATGACAAACAGGAAGTCTTCACAGAAGAGGCAGAAGCAGCAGGACACATGACATCATCAAGACACACAATCGTTTATACTCACAAATACAAATTCTTCAAAGCATATCTTCCCATCCTTATTCTTATCACCATCCGTCATCAGCTTCTGGATGATCTCTCGCACTTTGTATCCGGGAAGAGGAAGGTTGGCTTCCTTAAATAGATCATGGAGCTCATAATCAGAGATGTAGCCATTGCTGTCCAGGTCTGAAAGAGAACAAAAACGATGTTGTTACAGATCGAGCCATTCTGAACACAGAGGTCCGGATTCACAGCTACGTAGTTTTCATCTTCATCTGTTTTAAGAATTGAGCTACTACGCATGCATACTAGCTTATTTATGCTATCTACGTACCATTTCTGTACTTAGATTGCGTAAGCGCGGTCATGCGTAGTATCTCAATTCTTTAAACAGTGTACGCAAGACGAAAACTACGTAACTGAATCCGGACCAGAGAGATGGCCAGGGCCAGCGTGATCACTAGGCGATCTTAGGCGATCGTCTAGGACTGCAAGCCTGGGGAGCCGAACTTTGCCTAGGGCGCCAAGAGACGTAGCACCGGCTCTGGCATTTTAAATTTAATCCTGAATAATACAGCAAACAGTTACTGCGGACAGCGTGGTCTACATTGTATGTATTTAACAAACTGCATTTTCATAAGATGTGCAAATGATGTCACATATAAAAATGTATACACCTAACAGACATAGTCCTCTTCACAAAAGAAAAGAAAAAAAAAATCAGATTAAAGCAGCACTGAGAAGTCTTCAAACGCTACTAAAGGGTATAAATTAACAATTGTTCCACGGCCTTTAAAATCCTTCTATCTTACTGCTGCATTTAAGCCGAGTACACACTGGAGGGTTATCCGACAAATATTGGGGTAGATCCAGAACAACGTACGCAAGTGAATTTACGCTAGCCGCTAGCAAAAGCGCTCATTAGTACTGACTGCTCATGCGCGCGGCAGATGTTACGCCACATAAGTCATAGCGTAAGGGGCAGTCACGTATCAGTAGCGCATCAACTTACGAAGGGGCGTGCCAGCCATACGCCACCCGTATTTACGCTTGAAAGGCGAGGTGAGGCATTTAAATCGTGGGCGTACTTCGCAGCGTAACTACGTGAGGGGTATACGTACGAGTGCGCATACGCCGTGTAAAGTTAAGGTAGAGTTTGGAAAGTGTAAGGCGGCCCCAGTACGTACATGAGAGGGGTGTGCCTATGGGAGTGCATAAAGGGTACGCTAACGTAGTAAAAGCGTAGCTCTGGATCAGACCCATTGTGACAACCACGATGCCGGAATATGACAAGATCGCTTCATGAGATTTTATTTCCGCGATCAGCGATGTCTGGCGTCTGTTTAATTCCTTAGTGTGTACGCTGGCCAGACCTATAGTGTAATACTCCCCCATGCATCTTCCTGCAGTAATCTGGTGTGCATATCGGTGCAGCAGTGTGGTCTCTCATCCCCCTAATTGTTCCTTTAAATCGGGAGAAGCTTTCACACCCAAATTTATACATCTGGAACCATCAGAACGTAAAAAAATAACATATATACAATACCCGGTATTTAAGGAATTGCATACACACTCCCTATTTCCACACTTTTGTTGCTCATAAGAGAAATATTTCTCTGCATTGAATACATCCATATTGTCCAATGTACCAAAAACCTTTTAAATACAACCACTGGCTTAATACCCCTCTAGTGGCGTCCAGGAGTCTAATGTAACTCACCAAGTTCTCCTGAACGTAAGACACCCTACAGCACCCGAGACTCCTAATTAAAAAGACTATAGCCTAAACAGCATCACCGCGACAGACACAATGCGATGAGTGCAATGGTCACATCACGCAGAGGTTATGAGTTAAGGGCTGTTTCAGGTGTTCAAAAACTCCATCTAAAGGGCCCATTTGGAAGGAAGCACATGAGAACGTATTATTATTAATTAAGGTTGTTTCCATTTATAAAGTAAAAAATTTGGCAAAACGATTAAGATGGAATTGCAGATAAAGTTCATATTGGTCTTTCTTCACTAATATTCAACAGGTTTAGGCTGTGTTTGTTATTATCTGTATATATAATCAAAAGAGAGGAAACTGAGATTCTCTTTTTCACCAGAATTTGCCCCATACCTTTATAACATAGGGCTGGATCCAGACTTAAGTAAGTGCTTGAAATTAGTTACTCCTGGGCTAAACCATGATGATTGCAGGGGGAGTCAAGTTAATTGTATTTTTTGCATGCAGAGATATATCTTTGAATTACTTACTGCACACAGATACTGACCAGCTTTACTATCACACTGTTATTTAGACTTAGGATAAGAAACATCACCTCTCAACTCTAATACTGTTTGCAACAGATGAAATATGACTCCCCTGTAATCGACATGGTTTAGCCCAGGAGTAACTAATTTCAAGCACTTACTCAAGTCTGGATCCAGACCATAGGTCTTACAACCACTGGCAAGACATGGAATAATTGAGCACATGATGACACCATATATAAAAACACCGCATTTTTCCTTTAATTATAGTGACGCCATTTACAAATCTTTCAAAGGAGAGAGAGCAAGAAAAACCTGAGAAGCCTCTGCCATCAGGACTCGAATGTTTATATAATGTTCTTCCCGACCACATTCACTCTACAGTCTGTAAAAGAGTAGGAATGTTTATACTAAATCATACAATAACGAGTAACCTTATACTGGTGGAGAATGTCTCAATGGAGGTTATATTAGGTCATGTACCTTCCTGAATGCAAACACATGTGTCTGCTCTGAAAACCCCTTTTCCATCAATTCTAGGGGCACATGACAGGCTCAACGCGTTGAACTGGGACATCAGGCTTAAAAAGAGCACACAACCCCTGAGGAAAGTATGCTGCAAAACAGACCATGGTTTGGACATCGCTGCCCTCAGAGGAAGTCAATTCAGTGCCCTGTTTCCTTATTATACCACCTGTAACTGGATTGCAATGTGCTGAACACATCACATTATTATTATTACAGAACGGCAATGAATTTTCCAGGCAAGGATTCTTTGGCTCAGAAAACGTGAAAGGTCTTTGCAAAAAAATGTTTCTTTCTGGAAACCAGGCAAGCAAATGTATTTTAAGAAAGGAAGCACGGTTGCTGAACCTGTCATTAAACTGCATGAATTATTTACAGTCTCCAACACAAAACTGTATATGATTCACAAATGGTTTCAGAACACTATTATAGTGTATGGAGAAGTCACATAAATAATGCATATGCAGCATTATACTTTGCTAATCCCTTCTCAAACACTATTTACCTATATGTGTCATTAGGATTAAATGAGACAGCTATGACATCAATGCTCCTTTAGTCTTTACCAAAAGGGAATTCCATTCTCCCTCAGGGCCAACTGAATTCTAGTTCATATAAGCAATGGTACCGGCTACCAGTAATCACCTGCAGAGAAAGGTGTGTGGAAAGAAGGCACCAGTTATTACACCAGTATCATTTTCATGGGAGTAGATTACCCATATGAAAATCTGTCTTGTGACAGATTGATTTCCGACAGTCACGTGTTGACTGTTGTCACTTTTCGTCAGTTCCCGAACATCCCCTTCCAGCAGCCTTAGCCTAACCGTCCGCTCTCCAAAGCCTAACCCTAACCACCTCCTTCTCGCAGCCCTTCCCTAACCTTAACCATCCACTCTCCACAGCCTAACCCTAATCGTTTGCTAACCCTGACACTCTCCTAACCTTAACCGTCCGCTCTCCACAGTAATGAAATGGTACCTGTTCCAGAATGTTGATTTTCATTTTTAAAATGAAAATTAAGCTTTAGACTGCATCATTCTCAACTATTTTTCCTGGGGATGTCACACAATGATATACCCATTGCCGCTTTCCGTTCAATGGGCTTCTTCGGAAATAAGCCCTCTTAAACCACACTCCTATTAAAAGACCTCAATTCTGTAAAACAGATGTTGGATATATGGCTGGCACCTTTTTTTATGAACCAAGGAAACACCATAATCAAATTTTCATGAACCGAGAACCAACTAGGCTTTGAGACGTAGCGGACCATCTTGATGAAAACTCAACAAACATGGATTAAACGAGCGAGTCCAAAATCACCAAAACCACTAAAAGTGTAGGGTCACCCAACAGAACTCTGTGTGAGGGAGGGTAGTGGACGCTTATGTGCTTGTACGAAAGGCTGGTTCCAGTCCAATGTGTTCAATAATTCCCACCGCTCAAAAAAACCACTAGCAAAGAACCAAATAACTATAGTCAAGCTTCCTAGATATATTTTAAATACACACATATATATTCTATATATATCATTTAGCATGCTGTAAAGTGTAATGGTTTGGGTGTAGGCTGTGTAGAACATACTGATCACCATATATACCATATAATCTTTTCATAAAATTTGTAGGCGTGATGCTTGTATGTTGTTGTGCAACATAGCACGCTCCTAAAACAATCTGTAGTAGATAGCTACCTTCACAAGGCTGACTTTACAAGAGCAGATATGTCACATATTCAACTGCAATAGGCAACTTACATCATCGAGTTTCAAAAGCACATATGCAATGGAGAATTCCCCAGAATCCTTTGCAAAAACTCTACCTAGTCTAACCTAAAATGCTAAATAGCTAGAAAAGTTGCCGCTAGGTTTAAAGAGGATTAGAAAATAGTTTACTGCTTGAAAATGCTGCAGAACAACCATAAGAATGCTTGAAAAGGAAAATAAATGAAATAAATGCTCTTTCCACTTTTAAGGCGACAATATTGTACTACTGATAGATCACTGGGTTCTGCTACAATCATTACGTTTGTTAAACTTGGCAAACGTTAAATCTCCCAAAGTATGTTAGATTCTGGAACTTTTGTTGGTGCCATGATATGACAGATACTTAGTGTTCCTTATTACTTTGAGTCAGTTCCTGCAGTGCCACAAACCAAGAAAAAGCCTGCATGTGTTTCCATTTATATTGTATTCCTCTCGCATTACACCCTGACTTTGTCAGAGGACAATGGAGGCAGCTTGAATAATGTTTATGCAGAGATGAATTTCCTATGCAAAGCTATGCTAAAGCAATATAATGACTTATTTATTCTTTCATACACAGGAAATTACTAGATTGTTACACTGTGACTCACACCAAAGAACAGATCTGCTTAAACTTGCTCAAAATAGTTCACATGAAACATGGAAGTGAACAAACAACCAGTTGGGTAGACAAGAAAAAGGCTAAGATGTAATCCATACCCCAAACATATCCTGCAGGAAAAAGAATACCTGTAAGAGGAAGAAAATTTATTACAATTCCCTATTCAACATATTTTAAGTTAAGTGAACAGTGTGTAGCATCATAGAGGTCATGGGAGGCTTGCCATTGGTTCATTTCTCATAGAATGGTCTCTGAAAAGGCTTCACCCACCACTAAACTATAAAAGTTAGCAATGATAATTAGATTATGGCGTTTCCTTGGTTCAGAAACAGGTACCAGCCTTTCTCCAACATCAATAGGTATATTAAATAAAAACCTACCCTGTGCCGCACTTATTATTGAAGCTACACAAGTTGCAAGTGGGGGTATAACCCAAAATTTTAAAGATAAAATAAAAAATAAATAACAGAAAAAACAAACAAAAAAATAGTCAAAATCTTGTAAACAATCCAGATATAAAACGTTGATAGTACACGTATAACAGCCACAAAGGGAGATGCAATTTCTTCACGTATGGTTATCTAGTACTTCGAATTGGAGACTACAATGTCTTATTGATGATCATAAATGAGATAGAGGGTTGCCCTTCACTGTATGTCAATAATAATCTGTCTTCTAGTTGCATGTCAATGTTCTTTGAAACTTCCACTCTCGTCCTATTCATATGAGAAATATATAAGAATTGGTGTATGTACTCTATATGATATGGCATTGGGATTTCTCTTAGCACTTCTAGAGTTGCACCTTCTTATGTTTCTCCAACATTAAGTTTACAGATTTGAGGTCTGTTAATAGGAGTGTGGTTTGCCACTTAAAAGGAGCTTCTTTCTGAAGAAGCCCACTGAATGGAGAGTGGCAATTGGGACATCATCGCAAGACACTCCCATCAATTATATTTCCTGACACTAGAATTTCAAAACACATGAACAGCAAAAGGTAAGTTAAGCATCTCTTTGCCCTCCATGCCCCACAGCCTGACTATAGCCCTCCATGTCTCGCGGTCTTAGCATCAATGTCCCAAAGCCTAACCTTCTATGCACCACAGTCTAACACTAACCCTCCTTGCCCCTCAGCTTAACCCTAACATTACCTTTAAGCCCTAACGTTATACCCGCCACAGCTGCCATAGCCTAACCTTCACCAACCTCTTGCTATTGGGAAAGTGGAAATTGATTCCCGTCCCAACAGGAATTTTCTATTTATGGAGGTTTTCAAACAATAATATAGATCACCATTTATCTGGCGACTATACCATGCTCGAAATCCAAGCTGAATATATAAGATTGACTAGTCAAATTCACAACACTTCTTTTCCTTTACTCAAGTTGCACATTTCAAACTAATGGCCCAAAGCTGTGCTTGGATCATAAATAATTTGAATGACATAAACCTCAGAAAGGACAGAATTTTCTTTTTTTTTTTCTTTTAAAACCAAAGAGCAGACTATAATAAAGTCTAAACTTCCTCACAATACTTAAAGCTATTTTAGAAGAGTGAATCCGGGAAGAAAAAAAATGAGAATTAAATGTTGCAAAAATCAACTTACAAGAAAAGGTCACACAGATTGTAGATGACTAAGTATTATGTAATTTATGACATCTGAGACCCAATGTGTGACTAGCAGAGGTGTGACTGTGATAAGGACTTATAGGCTGACCCAACTTTACATCTGCCCTACATCTTTACCTACAAGGCTAGTGTCAAAATCACGGAAAGCAACAATGTAAGTTTAACAGGTGAGATGGGAGAAGTGAAGGGTTTAAGTGATTTGTATATCTTGTAGGTTGGATGAGAAAGACAATCTAATAAGAATTAGGGGCAATATTTAAGTTAGAGATAGAGGACAGGATCCAGAATTAAGAAATGTGGGCGTTTTTAAACACTCTGCGCATAGAACACGTCCACATTTCCAAGCATCGCATCAGAATGACAGTGAAAGGAGAAATTAAGAATAAATGGTGATCAACTATTGGAACTCAGCTGGCCCAGAGTAGATTCCTGAATGTGTACTCCCAGAATGCACTCTGCTCTTAAACTGGCCACACACTAGAGCGGATTACAATTATCCTGGATTGGGCCCAAAAGTACTATGGCGTGCGCAAGATTTTTTTTTTTTACGGCTATAAAACCATCAATACAAAGCTAGGGTCCAATTATCTTGTCGTTCAGGATTCCTGATTGATGATCGGACCCTAGCTACGATTTATTTTTAAGTGCTTGGTGTTCTGCAGCACTATATCCTCTCTCCCTCCGTATCCAGACAGTGATTTAACACAGAGGGAGAAAGGACACAGCGTTGCAAAACACCACACTTACATACTGCAATGCTGTGTCTGGGGCAGAGTGGGGGAAGTTAGGTATCAGTAGTAGCAGCGGAGAAGACAGGCTGCCCTGTCCTCGCTGCTGCTAGTCTTCCCTCTGGTGTCCCTGCACAATGAACAGGAAGCTCCTGTCATTATTGACAGGAAGCCCGTGCAGCCAATCAGCTACAAGAGGCCTACAAGACAGTCACAGAAGCACCTCCCTCTTCAGTATAATTATTGCTCCCAGCCTCTGCAGTGTGTGATGCTGATAAGTGGACCTCTCCCTATGGGAAAATCAGCCATCACATGCTGGAAGCAGGGAAAATCAGATGATGCATTGTGTCTACACAGATAAATAACCCCCCACTCCATCCCATAACAGTGTTCAATTAAATTAGATTTTTGTGTTTTGATACACCAAACAAAAAAACTATTATATTATGAAGGAGGAAGTGATGGCACAGAGATTGCTGTCGGTATCCCATCACTGCTTGGAAAAAAAAAATTATTTGCTTCAGTCACCAAACAGCGGGCATGAAGTTTTGGCAGATACTCCAAACACTCCATGAGGTCCTAAATCTCATGCCAGTTGGCACTTTAAGTCATGTGGCAACTTTGAAACATGAAACATTGTGCCAACTTAAACAGACGCAGACAAAGTTCCGTACATACATGTAAACAGAAACTCAAGTATGGCTCGATTTGTGAGGATCTCTCCTTCCGCACAGACTGTTCCAATCTGGAATTTAATCTTAACTGGAGAGCTTTTCAATTGGCTTCTAAAAGTACCACACCGAGTACAGGTACAAGAACCTTACCAACTTTAGCAAATGCCTCTCTCAGTTCTTCCAGTTCATCTTTGGATATCTGAGTCGTGTGGGCCATTGTAATCGGCAGCAATACTCTAAAAATAAAAGAGAAACCGGTGTAAGGGAAACATTTTTAAAGATTATTAATCATTAATCCATAGACTGCAAATTTTAACAAACTGATTTCACAAACATGGCATTATCTCACTAAAATATAAAATAAACCACACCACATATACATGGCAACACCCCTTTTACCCAAGAAGGCACAGCCCTTTAAACAACCAAAAATCAAGAATGTCATTATGTATGACTCGATGTTAGTTGACACTTGCATAAAAGTAGGTTAAGGTGTACTATAAGCTCAGCACAGAACAGAGTGTTTAAATGCAACAGTGAAAAAGTTATACATTAAACAGGTGACAGAACGGATATCTAAATGTGTAACATATGCTGGAGTAGAGTATGATCCGTGGAGATATTTAGGGGTATACTCATAATATACTTAGAGAAGCAAGATAAATAAATATACTATCCTTACAAACCATATAAAGAGCACAACTGTGACTAAGGTATTAGGCTACAAGGTATGCTATGCACCAAACCTCTCAAGCTGGCCTGAGAATTGTATAGATTGGATGCTGGCGCACTGACAAAACACACCAGGAGCGTGCTCACATAATAATTTGATTGGCTGGTTTGTATGACAGCACGGTTGGAGGCTTGGACAGATCATCATTCTAGTGTGTACCCAGCAATAGTTTGGCACTCGAAAAATGAAACTGAATGACAGGGTTGCTGGATGACGTTATCCAGCAGAGAGTCACATGGGTTCAACCGTTTGTTTTCATAAAGACACATTTCACATTATACACAAACTAAGAGGTTAAACTACCACTTCTCCCTAATATTAAAACAATATGACAAAAATACAACACAAACTCAATGCAGCAGAAAAACTGCACAAACATGTTTTAGGCGTGAGAAAGAAAGCACTTATTTTAATAATCTTGTTTAAAAAAAAAACATTGGGTTAGATCAAGACCAAATTTTGGGGGACTTTTGCCTCTAGACATCTGCATGTTTTCGGCGGATTTTGGGTGTTTTCTGCACTGTGCACGCTTGCATAACTAAGCTAACCAATCTTAACACATTCAAACCCATCCAGAACAAGGACACTTTGCACTCTCCTAGTAAATTATGGAAAGCCAAAATCATTCACATTTTCATTTACCCATCAAGCAGAGTTTATTTATAGAATGGGATTTGCTGCAAGCGTCATTAGTCAAGTGATGCTGCAAATTCAGTTGCCCCTTGGTCTGAAGAGTAGGGAAATACACTATCAGACGTTCAAAATGTCAACATTGCAGTTTGAACTCTTAATTCCCACTCTAGAAACAATGTAGATGTAAAATACACACAACGATCTAAAAAAATAAACATTTCCCAGACACACAAATACATGTTTACTGAAGGAAAAGCAAGCATAGCCAGTCTACCTGCCAAACCATTTAAATGCAAACAAGCCAATCTCATTGACTATTCCAGACACCACTCAATTGTTTTGCATGTATCCTATTTCTGTTGTTTTCTTAGTAACGGTCGATTCAATGGTGAAAAATAAATTTATTTTAGGAGTTTAGACGAATAAAACAGTAACAAGCGAAGTACGTGAATCAGATGCCATAACAGACTCTCCCTGATTCCGAAAACATGTCTCTTCAAGTCCAAGCAAACTCAACCCAAATACCTTGCACCAACTTTCCCTTGTGTGAGACAAATCAAAGCGTACTGGAATGGAATCTTTATTTCCATACTTATTCCTGCGCTAGCATGCATTGTTATTAATCATAAAGAGGTATATCAGCCCATCCTGGTGATAAGAACTGGCAAATAATCTGATTGGGGGGGGGGAGGGGGTTAATTATACAGAGACACACAGTTGATAATCTGGAAGATGTCTATACATGCACGGATTTTACTGTAGATAATAGGTGTGGTATCATTGGCGCAACTACAGTGCGATGAGGGGAAGCAACTGCTGGATGGGCTTTGCTGGTTAGAAAATCTGTCCTGCGGCTAGAAGACATTGCCTCTGCGTGCGGATGATTTTCTAATAACTGAACTCCAAAAAGGTAAATTTTATGGGTGTTTATATTTCGATAGGGCCGTTCGCTCCCAGCCAGTTCCGAACTGGCTGGGATATCGATTGCTTATGCTTGGCTGAGGCATACCAATCGATCCCCAGAGCACCAAACACATTTCTCTGAAAGGTAAGGCTTCCATACTCCATTACCTTAAGTCTCCCCACTCTCTAACCCAGTGTTGGCTAACCTGTGACACTCCAGGTGTTTTGAAACTACGAGTCCCAGCATGCCTTAACTGCAAAAGCATAGCAGATACCTGACAAAGCATGATGGAAATTGTAGTTTCACAACACCTGGAGTGTCACAGGTTAGCCATCACTGCTCTAACCCTAAGTCAACCCCCACCGCAGCCTAACCCTAAATCACCCCTCCAGCAGCCTATCCCTAAGTACCCCTTTAGCAGCCTAACCCTAAGTCCCCGAAGAGGGTTACTCACCTCTCCGTAGGTTTGGTCCGGCGGTGGCGCTGTTTTCCTAAAATGAATGGGAGAGTATGGGAATTGCATACTCACCCATTCATAAAAAAAATTCTACGGTATTACACATACCAAATAGGGACAGCCGAAAGTGTCTTTTCAACTGTCCCTAATTCACAATGTGTAACATTGCAGCAGGGACTCGCAACAAAGTTTTATTAACCCTAACCAAGTCAATTTTGCCTCCTAGCCCAACCCTCATTGTCACACAGCCAAACCCTAATGCCCCCCCCATTCAACATGGTACCCGATACGGAACCTTGATTTTCATTTTGAAAATGTAACGGGAAATGGCACAGCCAAAATTAAGCTTTCCGCTGCATCATTCTTGAAAGCCGACATTTCATAGCAGCAACTGCATCCCCCAACTGCTACAGCACCCAGAGAGGAGGAGGATGAGGACAGCCCTAATAGTACCCACTGTAGTCACCTTATCTCCCATCTGAAAACAAAGCTTTGGCCACTGAAGTTGTTGACGCTC